>JANSTT010017799.1:0-15745 GCA_026745375.1 Platyura marginata | reverse complement strand
CTGCTGTGAGAAGAAACCATTGTTTTCCTTTCTTTTATTAAGTTTTCTTTTAAGCATTCGGGAAAAATAAGAAATTCCTATGTTAATTTTGGTTGTCAACGATGTCGGTATATATATGTATATATAACATAATGATAAAAAAATCACGTGACTAAGAAATATTCTTCTTCATTTCTTTTAAGTCACTTTTTTCCTTTTTTTTTTAAACTAATGTAATCAATTAATTAACTCTATAGCGCATCCATGATAAGAACTTACAAAAAAAATTGTGTATAGAAGTTTAATGTAGAAGTGAAACCTAACTAGAATCTAACTAGTTACCTACATATATATACACACATTGAATATCTCTGATTTTATATATATTGTGCTAATATTTCCAGTACCTAAATCCATCGTCGGTTGATCGGTTACACGGTGAATGTTAAATTTCCAAGCATTTGGTAAAAGAACTTGCAGTCAGTTATTTGGTAACGGAACATCCAACTTTTTTTTTTGTTTTGTATTTGCTTAAAACTGTTATGTACAAGACCAGAGAAGAAGTTACATACTATATACGAGGTCAAGGATAGAATTTCAATGTATAATGGTGTGATTTAAATACAGTACATATATGTATACATAAATATACATACACACACACACACACATATATTTATATAAATATGTATAGCATAATTTGATTGTAGAGTTAACACGATCTTAAGATACCTATTCTGAAGTGGTTCAGAAATATGATGGGAATTTTATATCTAAAGAAGTATAAATGGTATAGAATAGAGAGGAGGTTCGTCGCTTGCAAGTCTTTCGTTTATTTTATATGCTTTTTCTTTTATTTTAATTTTAATTGATATTGTACTTATATGTTGTTTAGGTAAAGAAATTTTTATTAAAGTTTGATGATGCGTATAAATTGTTTATTTATTTATTTAATTGATTACAAAATTATCGCATCATCTAAAATAATGATTGTTTTAATTTAAATTGATTTTATTTTTGAAATTCAGGTTATATTTTTTCAGTTATTACAATTAGTAAGATATTTTTACTTTTCTACTTTCGTTTACAAATAATTAAATGGAAATTAAAAAAATAATTCTTTTTACCTAGTTTTCTAATAAATGGGGTTTCAGTAAGTAGGTATATACAGTGAGTTCTAGTTAAGTCGTATAAAATTTTTCCAAAAAATGACAATGAGGGTTATAACTTGTATGGACGGTATGCAGAGATTAGTACAGCTCATTAAAATATTACCAATAAACAAAATTAAAGCAGCACTTTTTGAGAAAAACATCATTTTAGTTACAATTTTACAACAAAAATTTGGCTTTTTATACTTTGCGAAGACACAAGGGTTATTAATTATATTGTAAACACAACTTAAACCTACGTAACTATATGTCTACAAAATCTATAGTTGTTTTAGACCTTATTTTTATAGTTATGATCTCTTTTCAGTCTAAATGTTGCAGGTCTCTTTCTCCTAAACTATTTTTCTAACAAATGAATTGACTTAACGGATTTTCATCTTAAACCGGGGACACCCTGTATACTGATTCAGTTCCTTATATTAGGTACATACATATCAGCGCCATCTTCTTTATTGTCAAGAATTTCTTAACATTTAACAGACAACAACAATGTTGTTTTATCATTTATTTTCTGCTTGAAATATTCTTTGACTTGGTCTTGCATATTGGATCTTTGTCTTGTTTTTGTAGAAGATGTCTTGGTCTTGGTTTTAGTCTTGGTATTGCACATTGGGTCTTAGTCTTGTTTTTGTAAAAGAGTCTTGGTCTTGGTCTTGGTCATGGACTTGGTCTTGTACATTGGATCTTGGTCTTGGTCTTGCACATTGGGTATTAGTCTTGTACATTGGGTCTTGATCTTGTTTTTATATAAGAGTTTTGGTCTTGGTCTTAGGCTTGGTCTTGCACATTGGGTCTTGGGCTTGGTCTTATTTTTATAAAAAAGAGAGGAGCAAAATGTGCAAGACCAAGACTGTTGTTGCTCAACACTAATGATAATAAGTTCATTTAACTTAGGTTATAAAAATGCAAGCATCTAATTCTAGATTAGCTATATTTCATAAGTTCTCTATAATGTAAATTAATCTTTAAATAAAATTTGAACAATAAAATAATTAATGTTTAGTTCAATAGTTCAATAGTCCAATAGTTCAATAGTCCAATACCTACATATTACATTACTTTGCAATAAAAAAAAATTGCACCTCTCCAAAATCAAATATCATTTTAATATCTAAGGTGCGAACTTTGAATGAACTAAACACAAACAGTTAACTTACGGTCAATGTAATTTATTAACAGAGTTAGTTGAACGTTTATAAAGGGAGGGGTCACAATTTTATGACTAGTATAACTATAATCATAAAATTTTGTTTATTTTTTTTTAATACAATTTTTTTTTATTAAATTCGATTATTTTGCTATTTTCAGTTCAATCTAATAGAAATATGAAAAATCTGCCTTGCGTTGTATTACGATCAGGTCTACAAGGTATCTGTATGTTTGCAATACACTGTCTAAAAGCTAATGGAACACATTTGGGTACGTGCCGAGATGGTTATTATTTTAAATCGTGCTGTCAAATTCAGGTAAAATTCATTAAACATATAACACCATAATTACTTAAATTAAATAATAATAATATTTTTAAATCATAGGACGAACAATCAATATTAGAGCATGAAATTAACGATAACAGCATTGACCAAAATACAATATCACATTTTTCACATCATTCATCATCACCAATTGAATCTACCATTAGTTCTGTTCCATATGTTCCGATTGATCTAATAACTGTAGCTGAACAAAATATAACAACAACTACGCTGGAACCGAGTAGCATTAGCAGTAGTCATAGCAGTAATAGTAATAATAACAGTAGTAGCAGTATTAGCAGTAGTAGCTTTAGTAATAACAGTGGTACAAGTGCTTTATATGATTTTATATCATCAATGGGTGATTCAACACCAATTTATAGAAGAAATGAGAGTACTAGTCTATTAACTAATAAATATGATCCAATAACAAATTTTCAAACTACTACGGAATCTATTAAACTACAAACATTTCAGTCAGTTCAAGAAATTACCACAAATATTCCAACTACAATAAAGCAATCAGAAAAACCAGTGGTTAATGCTACTAAACGTCCAAAACCATCTACAACTGAGTCATCTCATAGAGATCCTGTTGTGTTGACAACAAGAAAACCACCGAAAACTACTGTAACAATTGCAGAGTCGAGTACGACTAAAAGACCAATTACGTCAACAAAACCATCAAATAAAATAACAACTTCCACAAAACGTCCAACTACCATTACAAAACCGAAGCCCAGCAGACGGATATCAACAGTAAAACCACAAACTGTGAGCTCTCAATTCACAACAATTCATCATAATAGAAATTTTACAAAAGAGCCAATAATAATACAAAGCAAGGTTACGACACCACTGCCAATAACTACAAATTCGATTTTATCAACAATTTCTGCATCAACGGAAAAAGATAGTGTCCAACAAGTGATCAAGGATACAGCATCAACTACAGAAAAACTTTACGAAACAATCAAATCAACTACGAAAATTAGGACAACGACAACAACAAAAGTAAAAGCGACTACAACAACGCCAAAACCGACTGAGAGTTATTTACCTATTTCAACAACATTACCCGAATCACTTGTTACAATTTCATTTGTTGAAACAACCAAAGTACCCCGTCCAAAACCTAAACCAACACCAAATATAGTCAATGTTCCACCGACAAGTCTTGACCACTTGATCGAAGAAAATGAACCATTTGTGACTAGTCAGTATGTGTCAACATTAACAACATTCAATTCAGCATCATCAAGTTTCCAGCCAATAGAAACAACCGAAAATATTAAATTTTCAAATACAATAACTCCGTCGACTGGCTCGCCAATAATTAGCTCAAATATTTCAACGAATCCAATATTACAATCGACAACGAATGGCATGGGTCATGGTACAACGAAACCCTATGTTACTGTAAATGAAACACTTCCCGAATTGGTGACATGGAGTAGTTTTGAAGACATAAAAAATAGCACATTAAATGGTAATTGCATATATAAATTAATTTTCATGAAAGTATGTATTATGACCCGTATGATATAAATGACAGAGTATTATAACTTTGGTACGGAGTTTGTAAAGCCACTTAATAATCATCAAAAATTTAACACCAAAATGTACATAGAGTGACAGTTACAGTAAGATCTCTATTATTTTTGAAGCAATTCGGACAAAATATAGGGAAGGGTGGGGCAATGCGTCTAGCGTCTACCTAATATTCAGAATGTAGGAAAAATGCAAATAATAATAATTATAGAAAATTACAAAATGAAGATTTCATTCATAGACCAAAAAGTTCCACAACCGTCCGTTATAGCGGTGCAATCAATTTTATGTCATTTTTAGGGTTTTTAATCATTTGTATTCAATTTACTCAAAATATACAGAAAAAATAGATAAGGACAAAGTCGTAGATAATACACAAGTACTACTCATACGGGTTTATTATAATCGGCGTAACCACTTATTTCTTGCTTACTCGTTTTAGACACTACTACTGGCCCAACAAATATGAATGAAGATCAATGGATTTTTATATCAAATAATTCTGTGGAATCTCATACTGTAACATCGAATCATATGGAAGATATATTGAACGGAACAGCTACCATTTCTACAATTATACAACAACCAACGATTTTATGTAATACCCTAATAACTAATCAATGAATAAATATTTAAACAAAAAATTACATTTCAGATATGACCACACTTAAGCCCACAATTCAAAATAAAGAAAATGAAACAAATAAACCATCAGACACTACTATAGATCCAGTGTCTGTGATGACGTCATCGGATGTTTATTTAATGCAAGAAAACACAAACGACATTGAACAATCAACCTTAAATATCGAATCCACATTAATCTCTTCTGACCTGACGCCGTCAACCATTATGAAACCTGATGACACCAAAAACGCAACAATAGAAACAACAACGATTTTTTCGTCATCGTCATTAGCATCTTCAACATTACCAGCATTATCATCATCATCATCATCATTATCATCATTACCGTCATCAATAGAATATGCAACTCCTTTATCCTCATCATCATCATCATCTTCAATACAACAGGAAACCGAAGTGAAACCTGTTTCTATATCGACTTTAAGTCCACCGATTGTGTTCAGAGACAATGAAACATCAAATTCAATTTATGTAAACGCCACGTCTACAGAAGATTTAGCATTAACAACAACAAGTTCTTCAACTATACCATCTCTAGAGGGAATTGATTATCGGCAAGGTAAGAATAATTTGATTCTACAATATACGCATTAAGGAAAATAGATTATGCTGCATGAATTTAAAGCGAGAATATTTTTCTTTTTTCCCACAACTCTTTGCTGTATAAAATAATACAAAATTCAATCACATCAAAATGATCTATAAAAATTTGGCTCAAGGCCAATATCGTTCTTTTTCTTAATATTATGTTTTTTTTAATTTTTTTTATTACTTGGAATCATCTTGACCGGTCATATTGGCTTTATATAAATACATAAATAACAGCTTGCAAATTCTTTGCGCACAGTCTGTGGTCTTTTCACATATAAGAACCTGTCATTTATTCTGTTTACTAGTTATGTACATTGGACAATGCCTATAATATGCATGTTAACTTTAATTTAAATTATTTAAAAAGTATTCTACATGTAGGTAGTTGATTATCCCCCGAATACATTTTTTTGTTGTTGAACACCATTCGCCTAAAAGAGTAGACATTAATTTATTATTTTAAGACCGTGTCAGTAAAGTTTGGCGAACAACAAAATAATGTTTCCCTATCTTCCCTATCGTCCTGCAAACATTTTTTGTATAGCCAAAAGATGTTACAATGAACGTTAATTTCCGAAAAGGCCCGATAAGATAGCCGAATTTCACCTCCACCAATTGATTTTTTCATAAATTATTTACTAAATGGATTTTTGAACAGTAAATATTTTGGGAAAAAAAATTAAATTAATTTAAATCTTCGTTGTTATTGAAACTTTGCTCGGAAACATTTATTCATACGATGATAGAGGGGCAATAATCATTTAACAAAAAAATATATCAAATCAATAAAACCATATTTGCATTTTTTTTTTTTAAATCGAGGGTTTACTGTAGAATTATAAGATTGAATGCAAAAGATCTGCTATATATTTTAATTATAAAAAATTTATGATCATTTTTGTTTTTATGCATTTTCAGAATTGTAAGCAATAATATTTAAAGCCTAAAAAGTATTATATTTTTTATATTAAAATATATGACCCACTATTATGGATTTTTGTCGATGCGAAGCTGTTTATTATTGAAGCAAAGTTAATTTTACATTTTTCATCATTTTTAAGTAGATTAGATAGACATGAATTCATCAGACGAAGAACATTTCGTGTCTGAAAGTGTTCTAAAATGTTTAACGTCGAAAAGAATTTCAGTGCATCCCATTTTTCAATCTAGAGCATAAAATGAAGAATTTTACCACTCCACCATTAAACCAACAAAAAAAAAACGAACCAAAAACCACAATAACACTCAAAATTCTAAAAAAAATGTAAAAACATAAACTATACGCGCACACGCTAGAGCATTAAAACAGTCCTGAACTGTTTCTTCGCCTTGAAATGGAACAAAACGCATTCCACTTCGCTACAATTCTTCATTTACACTTCTATTTTATAATTATTGGACAACTCTCACGCACGTAGTCGCACGGTTATAGCATCGCTCTTCGCGTCCACTCTACGCAGCGTTATCAGGCCAATAAGCGAGCGAGCGAGAGAGCGAACCGAATGAAAAAAAATTGTGTTGCTTTTTTTGTTGTTCCAAAAATAAACAATTCGTGAAGAAAATACGAAAAAATAGGACATTTTTTTTTTAATTTCAAGATGAAATCGAAGCTTCCATTTTGTATTTCATATGCCAGTAGAGGAGGCAAAAATTATTTAAATAATTTTCCTACATTATCTGATAGAAAATGACCATTTTTAAAATTTTCTTTTAGTTTGCGGCAAGCGAATGTTCCCAGAACCACGAATTGTTGGTGGATCAAAAGCTTCATTTGGAAGATGGCCATGGCAAATATCACTAAGACAATGGAGAACTTCAACGTACCTCCATAAATGCGGCGCAGCCTTACTAAATGAAAATTGGGCTATAACAGCGGCTCATTGTGTTGATAAGTAAGTTTAATTAACTAAATGATTAGTCAACATTTTGATTGATCTGAATTTTAGTGTTCCCCCATCAGATTTATTGTTACGTCTAGGGGAATACGATTTGGCTGAAGAAGAGGAACCATACGGCTATCAAGAGAGACGCGTTCAAATTGTTGCATCCCATCCACAATTTGATCCACGAACGTTTGAGTATGATTTGGCATTGTTGCGATTTTATGAACCGGTCGAATTTCAACCAAATATAATACCGGTTTGTGTTCCGGCTACTGATGAAAATTTTATTGGACGGACAGCGTACGTAACCGGATGGGGACGTTTATATGAAGGTAAGACACTAACTCTTGGACAAATACAATAGTAAGAAGGAGGATGACACATTTTAAGGTAACGAATGTGGGCTTGAAGTTGTTGCATTCAAATTTAATATCACCGGGGCGCGTATTTAGGCCTGTATTACATAAACAATTTTTTCTTGTTAAGTTTATCGGATGGAAGGTCAACAACCAACAGGATTAGATTTATTATTTTTATAGCTTCAATAATTAACGAAACCAATGTTACCCAATATTACCTAATAAGTTTCCTTTTTCTAGATGGACCATTACCTAGTGTATTACAAGAAGTATCTGTACCTGTTATTAACAATTCCATATGCGAAACCATGTACCGAAATGCTGGTTATATCGAACATATACCGCATATATTCATATGCGCTGGATGGAGAAAGGGAGGATACGATTCATGTGAAGGTAAACAAAAAATATTATCGAAAATTTTTCGTATTTAATATTAATTTAATATAATTGGAAAAAAAAGGTGATTCCGGTGGTCCAATGGTTATACAGCGAGAGGACAAACGTTTCTTATTAGCCGGTGTCATATCTTGGGGAATTGGATGTGCCGAACCAAATCAGCCTGGTGTTTATACTAGAATATCTGAGTTTAGAGACTGGATTAATCAAATCTTACAGTTTTAGTTTGGTAAATTGTATGTATGTCACTGGACTACATAATAAATTCTAAATAATTAAGCTAACAAAATTAAAAAAAACAAAAAAATTAACTAAAAACCAAAAATTTGATTTTGTAAAAATACAATTTGGTCATATTTTTTGACTTTCGAATGAATTACTGAGTATGAATATAAAAAAGGGAGTGATATTAATCAAATACTTAATAGAAAATAAATAAATTTTTTAATTTTTATTGACTAATTGATTAAAAAAAAAAATTAACTGAGGATTTTTTTAAGTTATTAGTAATTTTATTTGTTAAATTATTTATTGTTAAAACGAACCAGTGATTTGAATTATGTATGTATAAAGTATATACTTGAACTGAAGTATTTTTTTTTTTTAAATATTAATATTTTAAAGTAAGTAAGCGAATTGGTTCATTACTCATTATGCAATTTTAGAATAATTTACTTTTTAATAAATTCTATTTATTTATGTTTATTTATTTATACAATAGAAACGGTTTGTACATAATCATTTTTAATATACTTGAATAATAAAAAATACATATTTTAATTAAATTATGTATATTTATTCTCCCTATTATTGTTCCGTGACAAATCGAATATATAGAATGAGCGGAGAAAGAGGTAAGGTTGTCGCCGAATTATCTAACAAAATGTTCGATGCTGAGAGATTTTTAAAAACCACAATTAACTTAACGTATTTTTATTTTATAATACAAAATAGTCTAAAGACAACTTTCAAAAGAAACTGCCAAAATATTTTTTTTCTTTTCATATTTTTTTGGATCAATAAATTGCGATCATTATTGAAAATCAGATTAATTGTTTGCTTTACATTGTGAATAGGGTTAATGACAAAATAATATGTATATTGGATTGCATTTAAATTCGGGTTTTGACATTGTCAAAAAGAAAAAAAACTCGACATACTCATATATCCTCTAATTGGTAAATTATGGACACACAATTGAATGTAAGTTTTTAAAAACTTCACCATTGTTTACTAAATATCTACTTTCATTGACACAAAAATACCAATAACTCATTTCAAACACTTTTATATAAACTCAAAACTAAAAATTTAAATTATTACTGAAGTATTGTAATGTAAATTGGTATTGAATCCGTATCCGCTACCTGACCAAAATTTTAATGAAATCAGAATTTATGGAGCTCAAAAAGACATTTGTTTATGTTTGACATTATTTGCAAATAAGTATTTATGTACTGGTACTCTATCTTTTTTCTTTTTCTTTTTACTTTGTTTTTTGTTTTTTTTTTTTAATTAAACAACTTTCATTAATTAACGTAATTTGAATTGCAATCACTAAAAATCTGTTATTTTATTATATTTTTTTTTAATGAGTTTTATCTATTTAAAGCTATTCACTAATTATGATATTTCCATATATGTATCTGATTTCATATCTAATAATAATCTCTCTGAAGTTACCTGATTCGAATCGAATTCGAATTGTCATACCACCTTATTTAGAATTAGTTTGGGCAGAATAGTTATGACATTTTATGAATGTTTGGTCCAAAAAATTACAATTTTCTTTCAAATAAATAAATAATTAATATTAACCGATTCAAACCGGTATTTTGGGTTCTAGTTAGAACAAAATTCCACATGATATTTTTTTTAAAGTGGAAAAATACCCCCCTTCCCCCCCCCGAGCCAGGGGAGATTTTTTCCAGTGGAGATTTTATTCCTCTTAAAAAAAAATTCTCAGAGGGATATTGTCCGTCTTAAAAAAAATTGTCAGGGGTAAGAATTTGGTGCATGAATTTACGAGAATAATCGACATTGTCATAGAAAGTAATTGCGTTGTTCGACAGAAAAGGGTGACAACAAATTTGCACAGGCATAGAAAACCTTCGTATACCGCAGAGGATAAGTTTCGGGAAAAATTTATTTCATTTTGATTGATGTTCACAACGTTGATATACTGCGTTATGTATATTTAAATCGTGTTATACTAGTACCGCGTTAAAGAAGTATTATTTTTATTTATGACTTGATTTAAGAATTATAGTACAGGTATCCCCCGTCTATAAAACGGTTTCACTCTAACACGAAAAGAAAATTGCGGAAATGCTCGTATAACACGGTAAGCTACAATACGGCTTCACTCTAACACGATAAGAAAATTATGAAAATGTATGTATACTTGCTTTAAGTCTCCTGCAATACGTAATTATGTTGGTGTAACGGTCCTAAAGAACGTTTTTCTTATAATAATAATTGGGATAGAGTATATTAGATAATTTAGTAATAAGGGATTTGGGTTTTTTTTAACGAAGGGATACAGTAAAGACTGGCAACGAATGCATATTTAGTCTATACCGTATGACGCGACTCGAGTTATGGCAACAAATGCCGATCTGATGCACCACGATAATAATACATTACAGTTGGAACCTATCTACAGTATTATAGGACGGATACCTGCTGTATACATATAATAAAGGACGTTGATCAAAACCATCATCATCTATATTCAATATAAATAAATATTAAGCAAATAATATAAATTATACTTTAATTTTGCGTCCATTTTTCTTTATCATATAGGTCAAGAATATTTGATGCACTGCCAAGCTAGAGAAAGGCAAAAGCGCACTATTCTTTATGTCAAGTCTCTTATCCAAGAAAAATCATATTCAGTTGGTATTGAAATTTCATTTTTCCGATTGAACAAAATATCAACAAATTATTCTCTATTTTTTAATAATCGGCCACTTATTACAATTTAGAAAACTAGCTCGGAACAGTCAAGCACCCAATGGGGGACTGTATTATAGTACGTTTTAATATTAATTAAACGTAAAATGTATCCTCTTCTTTTAGTGACTTTTCTCCCACTTGGCAATGTGCTATGTAAAAACATAATTTATTTCTATAATGGCCATGAACAGAATTTATGCTGCCTGCCTGCCTATCCTATATCGGATAAACAAATATTATTGAAGCTGCCAGCAGGTGCCTATGTGTATAAATATATTCAATAAAATTAACGATTTTTTTTTTAATTGTTCATCTAAAATTTAAATTTGAAAATATTTTCAACAAATTTGTTCCAACACATCATTTTTATTTCTTAATGTTTTTATTTAAGAAAGTAAAAATTTTAGTTTTTTTTTTCTCGTATTTATTGCAAATATGCAAATTTTTGGCATTCAAGACAAGAGAGCCGTGTTTGTTCGCAAATAAATTAATTGTGACCTACTTCCTTGTCACACTAAAAGTTGTACGCGACAATCAAACATTATCAGCATATAAAAAATAACAATGAAAGCAAAATGGAAGAGTCGCATATTACATTTTTTTAGTTTTTTTTTTTTTGTGTGAATAGGTGAAATGAAAAGTTAAACATTTTTGCTATTGGTCAAATAAACTATATTAGAACTTAGAAAAAGAAAGTTCGTTTCCAAACAAATTAGACATAATTTTCGTAATTTAATGTTAATTATAATTGCAATATAAGCGAACAATGTTTAATCAGGGATTAAATAAAGGTTGATTTATGAGACTTTAACGAGATTTTCTAATTTTTAATTAAATAATTTATCAATACATATGTAGTAGCTATGCGGAAAATATATTTAATTATGTGTACGAGTGTGATGGACCCATATACATATGTACTGAACATTTACACTTAAGCTTTTTGTGTCCCAAAAATCTAATGACAAGATTTATCATATCTTGTAGGTAATAAATTTAAACAATAATTACTAATTTTTATAAATTAATTAGTTTTTAATATGAATCTTATGTGTGTGCAATACGCAGGGTTAAAGTAACCCTTTTTTCGAATTTGTTACATTTGTTACCAAATATTAATTGGTAATAAACTGGTAATAAATGAAACAAATATAATAAATGTAGCAAACTAATACGATTTCGTCCAATTCGATACATGAAATCACAAGACATATTCAGAACTGTTCCGAAATATTTTAGAATGGCGAATTCCGCAACAACCATTGGTTTAAAAAATAGATACCAATTTTGGTAACAAATACATGCAGTAAATGTAACTTGATTTTCGTCGTGTAACATTTACATTTGATACCATTAACAAATAAGATATTTTATCGATCATTTGTTACTTTAATAATCCTGGCAATAAGGAAGTTATGTATTGTCAAAATAATGTCAAAATAATTATATATGAACATTTGTAGTGTGGCCCGTTATACCAATTTTTTTTATTATATTTTTTCCCCATAATTTTTGCAATATTCAAATTTATTCTATTACAAATATAGATATTTCAAGTAAACGAATAATTTATGTTAAAATTAGTAACATTTCACCCCCACTTTCTCCAGATTTTATTTGCAACAAAAAACAATAGAGATAACTGTCAAAATTTTACCGTTTTTTTTTCTTAATCCGTTTAGCTAAAAATATTAGATATGGATACACGGACGGATCAAAATGTGCATTTTGACTTAAAATTTCACAAAAAAAAGACAACGATGGTTTTAGAGTGAATACTAAGGTGGAATTCAATACTCTCAAAAAGACTTAAAGTGCACTCTCTATACAAAACACTTATTCAACCGATCGCCACGTATGGATGCGAGACGTGGTCCTTAACTCAAAGCGATAAAAACACCTTCAGATGATTTGAGCAAAAAATCCTCCGAAAAATATTTGAAGCCAAAAGAGGACGGGACATATGTTCGACTTAACAAAAGATGAACTCAAACAGACGACGAATGACGAGAACATAGTAAAGTTCATAAAGTCTCAGTGGATTAGATGGACTGGACACCTAGCCCGGATGCATTCATTACATTCTTCTATAGACCTCTGGAAAACAGAGCAAGAGGAAGGCCAAGAATGAGATAGAGAGACAACATAGAAAGTGACCTGACGAAGCTGGGTTTTGGTAACTGACAGGTAACAGCACAAAACACAGTAGAATGGAGACGAATCGTAGAGAAGGTCAAATCCCGCCCTAGGATGTAGCACTACAGAAGAAGAAGAAGACTAAGGTGGTATTATACACTCCCATACTAAAGTTATAATATACTTTTTAATGTTACGCTTATGCCGGTATAAAAACTGACATCCCTTGAGAGTTGCGAGGATTTATTATGTTAACAAAATATCTCTCTTTTATTATTGAGAGGACAGAAAATGTGTGATAATTAATTTTCAAAGGAACATTTAAAAAAAAAAAAAAAAACCAGTAATTTGATGTGAATTATTATTTCATTACAACTAAATACTCGTACACGGTACATTGACTTCGTTTTATTCACATAACAAATTAAATGTTATAAAAAATATTGAAACAAGTTTCAATTACACTTATATAGAGAATATATAATTAAATTGCCACAGGTCATATTTATACATCCATATATGTAAAATACTGAACGATATGAAAATTAGATCGAAATCACTGTTTTACATATACACAACTACTTAAAATAGAAATATTATATGTACATTTCTGTCGGCTACAAAAACATCTCACGCATTTGAATAATAATAATAATTGTCTTAGCAAACACCCAATAAAAGACGCATAAACATAAGTTTAAGCATATACACAGTACACACGGCAATAATGACTGATTTCAGTATAATCGTAGGTATTGTAGGTATTTATTGAATGCATTGTTCGTTTGCATAACCCAGAAACCTACAAAATGTCTAATTGTATAATTTTTTAGTTTTTTTTTTTTTTTTTTTTGAATTTCTTTACTAAAAATTTCAATAGCATCATCATAAGTATCATCATTATAGAGATAAGTTAGTTCATCTATTCCAATGATGTTTTTTTTTTGTTGTTGTAATGATTCAAAGTAAATCAAAAGGTATATGAAAATGAGATGCACATTTTAATTGATTAATACTTGGCGCTATTGAGGTTATGTGAGTTAATTATACATTTATTAATGAATGTTAGTGGTACTTAGGTAAATATTCTGGATCTATTTCCTGTTTTGCTTCCAGAGAGATACATATTACATTAAATTGTTTACATATACATTTTACAGCTAATTTAATATTTTGTCTGTTATGTATACGTTTTTTTTTTTTTTTGTTTCGTTTATTTTCAACCATACCTACATACATACATATTTCTAAACAATGTGCTGTTTCAAAATTAAAAAAATTATTAAATATTCAACAAACATTTACATAAATGTTATGTTTGTGCTTCAAATTTTTCGTAGTATAATGTAAAAATCAAAAATATCTTACTTTTTAGTTTCTTGTTTTTTTTTCTCAATAAATACAGCGCGCCAAAATATCCTTTCACAATAAAATCACAAATATGTCACTGCAAAGTTTACACTATTTATTATAATTTATATTTATATAAATTATTATCATTCACGTTTTTTTTGTACAATTTTTTTGTCAGATTTTTTTAGCCCAAATGCTTCGTTCTATGAATTAGATTTGATTAAAATAAAAAAAAATGCGAGTTTTAATTTTTTCTGTCAAAATTTAAATCAGTGACTATTTGACATCTTAAGAATTATCGTTAAACTGTTGGTGGGAGTTTTTTTTTTTCTTAAAGCAAAAGATGATCAATGAGAATTTATTAATTAAGCAATGGCATTCCGGCAAAACAATAGATCTATAAATACATATAATCTATGGATGGTGCATTGCAAAAGGCCGCCATTTATTTTATTCATAACGTCATAATGTTTCACCGTTTTATTCTATTCCTATATTCATACTTACTCGCAACGGCATCGTCAGTAACGTAGCGTGGATTTTAGTTTTGTCTATGTGATGTACCTCTGAAATTCCTACAATAATCCGTATAACTTTTTTAATTATTGAAATATTTTTATAAAAATAATCTTGTTGCATGAAAAATTTTATTTTGAATCTTTTTTGCCTTATAAATTTTTTCCGGTTTTCTAACAAAATATTGAGAAAATCATCAAAATGTTCAAACTGGGTATTCTGCAAGCTTAATTATTAGTTTTCAATTGCATATTTTGATGATTTTCTCGATATTTTGTTTGAAAATCGAAAATAATTTATAAGGTACTTTGTATAGGCAAAAATAAAACCCAAGCTACGTTACTGAACATCGTCCAGATAAAATTGCAACTGATCTCTAAATATCTCACAAGTTCAAAATTACACTTTTTAACCAGCTATGCTTCATAATTAGATTTATGGTTTTACATTGCGCCAATTTATAGGACGAGGGTTCTGTTCCCATTATAATTTCTCATGAAGATGGAGAGTAACCTATTTTCAGAAATGATGAAGTTCAATTGCTGGACGTTCTAAATGGAACTGTAGTACGAGTCCGATTTGTATGATGCCAATTAGTGAATGTCCTATATTTTCACACGGAATAATGGAGTCAGATAATGACTATTCAGGGCCGTAGCTTCTATAGGAGCAGATGGAGCAGAGAAACCGGGCGCAACGATTTAAGGGCGCTGGACAACTGA
>JANSTT010017798.1:0-15746 GCA_026745375.1 Platyura marginata | reverse complement strand
GTAAGGTAAAGGGTAAAATTGCATATAAAACCTGTTTTGGGCGCCCAATGACAACAGCGTGTGGCATGGCCTATATGTCCTACCCGTACCCGATATTGTTTACGTTTGACGTATTTATACGTCCCGCTCGGTTAACAGGTTAAAAAGAGTAATAAGAGAAATAAGTGTAATGGTAATTTCTGGTTGCGGAACCAATTTTTTTTTTTATTTTATTAAAATAATTATTTGTTCGTATTTTTCCCGCATATAAATAAAAGTGTACATACATAGTTACCTGTTTGAAAAAAAATGGGCTTTAGAAAAGTTAGTGGGGCGAATAGCCGGTTGACTTTAATTATTTAATAAATAAACAAAGTAAATAACAATATTGTTCACATACATACATATGTATGTATGTATGTGTAATTGCCTGTTTTGGTTACGCCTTTTGCATTTCATATGCCTAAGCATAACTTTTTTAAAAAACATAAGGGATGCACATACAGAGAACAGTTAAAAAAAATCTTTAATGCAAATTAATATTTTTCCTATCTATTACTTCAAATCATATGCTCACATGTGAATATTTTTTAATATGATTCACTAAATCAACTAATTATATATATTTGTATATTTACACAATGTACATACATAATATAAATAAATTCGACATATCTATTTGTTAAAAAAATATTACAGAAAGAACAATAAAATACCTATGTTCCTAATTGTATTTCTTGGTACCTAATTATTTTCACAATAAAATTTAATTTTCACACGCAGTCAACCACCCGTATATTATTTGTACCTACATATAAGAAATGTCAATAACCGCTTGCAATAATATTAAATATAACTAGCGCAGATCTTTTATTTCTCTTGTAGATATACATAAATGTACATATGTTACGAATAGACACACCATAAAAATAAGTAGATGCGCATCGCTGCTTTGAAATTGAAGTTTAAATAAAACAATAACTTCAGTACATACTTCTAAGTGGAAATATTTTTTTTTTGGCCCCGTTAGAATAGTTAAATCCGAAGTTTGATTCCCGATGTATTTTTCCGACTTTTTTTTTTTAAAGAAAAACGATTTGACAAGAATGGAATTTAAAAGAAAAATAAAAAAACGTGTATAATAGCAGGCAGGTGGTTCAGATTCCACTTTAAACCAGCAAACAACTACATAATCTTTTCATTAAAATACTTTACTTACCCAGCGTGCAGTACCATATAAAATATAAATCTCCAAAGCTGTTGTCGCTTATCAGGCCGATAAATAAACATTGAATCAATTGGAACCGGACCAGCCGGATCTGCTTGACCAGTCGTAAGTGTGTGATAAGCAAAAAAGCTTAACTATAAAAAAAAATTTAATTTGTTATATTTTTATGAGTACTGGCAGAAAAAGATAATTTTTAATTAAGATCAGCAGTTCTCAGACTTTTATAATAATCGTAACACCTAAAGTTGTCTTTTTTTACATACAGATAGGAATTAAAATTTGTCTAAATGTATCTTTAAATAAATTATGATACTAATTTTAAAATAAAAAATTAATTATTTTTAGAAAAAAAAATGCCGAACATTCTAAAACATATTTTTACTTTTAATTTGTAATCCATAATTTAAAGTTTGAAAAATTAAAAATGTTTATAAGAAGAATAAATATTGGAATTACAATTTTAAGTTTTTTGTAATCTTATAAAATTAAAATGAGTTAATAAAAATTTGATTTAATTTTGCATGTAGGTATGCTAGCCATAGGATTCTTATATACAGCAAGTGGCAGCAAGGTTTCTGGAAAATATGGCTAAATTTGGATGCATAAATTAAAATACTTATTTTTTTTTATTGTAGTGGATGCATTCAATTTGAATACATAATGTAAAGAGTCCACGTTGCCCCACCATAACATTCTTCTTGTTTTTTTTTATAAATTATTACCAGCGCATGAAATTATAAAAATTAAAATGAAGTCATGTATATCCGGTGTTTTTTTTTTTTTTTGTTAAAGCAAGCAAAGTAAGAGAATAGGTAATTTATATTAACTGAATAGAATATAGGTACCGATGTTATATGTAGTTTTAAGAGTATCGTAGATTGCATCCATTTTATGTATTATTTTGTATTACGAAAATTCAGTTAAGAGAGCGTTTATAGTCAATGGAGGTTATAGAGAAAAAGAAATTCCAGTAATTCTATTGAAATTTAGAAAAGTACCACAAGTACATTGCAAATATAGTTTTAATGAATTTGACATAATTTATTCGAAATTACAGCACGTGGCGGTCGACGCGACGTTTTGAAAATATTAAATGGAAATTGATATTAGTAAGGCTACGAAACAAATACAGACAAATTTTATTTCATCAATCAGATATTGGGATATTAGTAAGGGTAATATTTCAAGGATTAACGATATCCGATTTTCAACAATAGTAAAATATGTCCAAAATGACTAAATGGATCTTACAAATTAGAAATACATACATTCAAGAATTATTTAATAGTTTATGGTGAAGTTTAAGGTTATTCAACTATTGCGATATTTATTGATCTTACCTCTACTACTGTAACAAATATCACAAAAATGGGTGGAGGACAACAAGAATAATTATCTGCATAGTACTTCCTATCTCTCTCGTTTGGAAGCACTTCCATTGCAATAACGTGCACCATTCTATAAGAAATAAAATATTATGTGATTAACATACAATTTTAAAATGTCTATGTGTCAATAAATTACCTTTTATAGAATGTGGATGGTTCAAAAATTATATGAAAATCGTTTTCAGAACAAACTTCTCTGTCACGATAATGGACGGCACACTTGAAACTGCGCGACCTCTTGCCGCTCATCTATAAAAAAAAAGAGTAGAAAAAGTGTTATACAAAATATGTATACTAAAAATAATATTAAATTTAAAAATATTCGGTTTTTTAAAAAGTATTTAGAAAATATTTTTCCAAAAAAGTTCAATTTTTATATTTGGCTAGTGTAGTTCTTAATCTGTTGTTATGTATCTATTTTCGACATTTTTAATTTAGAGTTCTTAGAGTTGTGGTACTAAGATAATTTAAAATTTGGCGTTTAAGTTAAGACCACAATAAAATCCAATAATATCTGCCCCTCTTTAGTAAGTGTACATAAAATTTGGTATAGAATTGTAAATTTTTTTTTTAAATTGAACTGACGCGACGCCAGCGATCACAGTTAATATAAAAAAGATATGTACATTATATATAAAGACAACCGAAATAAATAAGAGATGCAAACATTTTAGAATTTCAGATATACCTACAATAAATGAGTAGGCTTTATGATACAAATGAATATAATATTGTAATGTAAAGTAAAATATACAAAATGTGTGTAGGTTGTTGTTCAGAGTTTTTTGTTGTTGTTGTTGTTGTTTTAAAGTTGAGTTGAGAATAACTATGTAAGTAACTACATACATTATATAAAAATATTTATTGAAACAAAATTTATTGCAAATAATAGATATTTCTTACTAACATAACTAATGGGATTATGATCTAAAAGTGGCTTTTAAATTATTTCAATATTAGTAAAAATCTCAGGCAATTGCAGGATTAATTTGTTCGAAAAAATTATAGTTTCTTTTTTTTTTATTCGCTTGTGGATATTTGGTAGTTTTTTTTTTGTTGATTTTGTTCATTTTGTCGCTTAGAACATTCTTTTCGATGCCAATATGTCCTTGTTTTTTTTAAGTAGATCAATACGAACGATAATTGAGATATTATTAAAATTAAAAATTATTTCTATGACATGAAGCAAATCAGGTATACCTACAACTTATTTAAAGATTGTTGGATTTTTTTTTTAAATATTTTTTATTATGGTACATGCACAAACCATAAATAAATTTTTTCAATAATAATGTTTTTCGGAAATGTAAGTTCCTGATTTCACATAAACAGGAAATTATTACTAATGATCTCTTCTTAGAAATGAATAATAAATTATTACACTACAAATTGTGAATAAAATAATAAGTATTTAGATTGGTAATAAATAGAGAGACAGTGAGTCACCGTCTAACTCATACATATACTTTGATTATATCATATTTTTTAATATGATAGGTAATTTTTTTGCTACAGGTATTTAATTGAATTTGGCATCCTAAATTTTAAAAAATTGGGTCCGTAATTTATATCAATTTTTTAAAAATAGTTTTTTATTTATAAAATGTAAACTTTATTTTAGTTAGTCATTTTGGTTTTTGTACAAATTTTGTACTTTTCCTCAAGTGATTTTAAATTTTAATTTTTAAATTTATCAATTTAGCTAAATGCCAAACTGAAAGTATTATTTGCTATACATACTTTAGATAAAAAAGAAAATCATTATTTTAGATCCAGATGATGGTTTGGAATGAAAAAATATTATAAATTTTTAAAAATATTTTTTCAAACCGCATTTATTGTTATTTGACGAATTTAAAGAGAGTAAAAATATTTTAAACAAGATTTAATAATTAATAATAATTTCATATCATAATACGGACAAATAATATTATTTGAGTTTGAACTAAAATTGAAATAGGTACATATAAAAAATGCCGATGTTCAAAAAGTCCCCTTTCATGAAGAGATAAAAACAACAATAATCAAATGCCAAAAAAAAAATGTCTTTACACTAACCCGACAACCCGGTATGTTAGAAAATATTTTAAATCATAAACAATGCTAAAAATTCAACATCAACGTAGGGGGTCATGTGACACTTTAAAGGTTCCGTATTGACGTCTGCATTACGAGTACACAATAAATCACAGATAAAAACTGGCAGTTATTGTTCCAAATTAATTTCTGTTTCGTAAAATTGGACAAAAAAAAAAAAAATTGATCTGTTACCTGACACACACAATTTAATAGTTATAAAATGAAGTAATATAATGCATGAGTTTTACTTTGACTCACTATGGATTAGTCACTATATTATGATTACATTTAATGTAGAAATTCCTTAGGTTGCGTATGAATATTTTTTTTATATTGCGGCATTTTTTAAATTTAGTTTACCTTTTACTATTTTTTTTCGATCGATTAAATGATTTTAAGTAAGTTTTTATGTTTCATGCCAAAATTGTATTAAGTTATTGTAACATTTCCATACATTCTTTGCAAAGTACAAAAAAAAAAATCAATTCAACCTTCCCCGAAAAATCGGTTCAAAACACCGATAAATAATTAACTTTCGTAGCGAAATTTTGTGTATGCCTATGGCAGGTAACATATTTTAACACAACATAACAAAAATTTAACATAACATAGTATATTTTAAGTCTTGATTAAGTTGTCTCAGTTGTCTGGAGTTGTATATCCACATATAGATAGATATAAGAACATTGTACCGAAATAGCACATTACTTTGCCAGAGTATTTGTACACATTCTTATAGAGGCCGATAATTTCTATAATACATATATAATCCTATACCTATATATATACATAATAATATACTTACACATTGACAAAGAGTAAATATTAAAAATCCAAATTAATTAAATGGTGTAATTGTTGTTTCGATGGTAAATATCCAAAATTACTGAATTAGTTTTGTTTTGTTTTTCTTTTAAATAATTTCTAATTCGTATTATCCACAGTGATTTCGAGTGTATTCCTTTTTTATCCAAAATTAGAAATTTCTTTCTTTGAAAATTTAAAAATTTGCAATACACTAACGAACCACATATTTTTTTTTTTTTTAATTTATGTATTGTTTTAAATTCAATAAATCTTGCACATATGTATTATTTCGTTGATATATTGTATAGATTTATAAGTAACACTCATCCATTTTGGTCAACACAAGAAAAAAAATAAGCCGTATTATCGAATTTTCACGAAACATGAATAAAAACCTAACATAAACTATAAAGACGACTCGACTTAAAAATATCCTAAACTGAACTAAAATTAGTAATTTATGTACACCTATAATCTCTGCTTTTTCCGTTCGAATATTTTTACGTCTGCTGCATGAAACTGAAATAAAAATCAGCGGAAAGAAGCAAAGACCACAAAGTAAAGTAGTCGTCTATCTATCTATATCCATCTATACCATGGGGTTAGCTGTATTGGGTGTTGTTGTTTAAATGCAAACAAGCGAGAGAGAAAAGGTAAATGGGAATATTATATGTACTCATTTTATGACATTCCACATTTATATGGTCATTATATGCAAAAGAATGGAAAAAAAAATATACAAAAGAGCGGTATAAAGAACAAAATCGAAAAAAAGAGATTATTGTAAGGTAAGCAAAAGATATTCGTTTGATATAAAAAACTTTCAAACTTTCATTGCAACGGAAAAAGGACAAAACTATCAGTGAGACTCCACCTTTTATATATAGTAGACTCTTTCGGAAGAAATTTATTGCAACAAAAGTTTCAAACGGCAGGTACGCGAACCGATGACTGATATTTGCCAGTCCCCCCCAGTCAGGGATGCCAGATTTTCAAAATTCTTGGTGAGAACAGAATTATCCAAAAAAACGCATATTCTTTTTAATTTAGTAGAAAATTCTTGATATAACGAAAACAAAATGACAAATACGATTTATTGAGTCGATTGTTCAAAATTTGAGTCTCGACCAAAAAAAGGAGATGTGTCTTTGTGAGTGGACCATTTGTAGTGTTTTCCCTCTCTGACTTGTTCAATTACCTTACATGCAATTTCATCGACAATTGTGTGGTCCTTGTTTATTTCAATGCAACGAGAGGATGCAGGGAGGGTTAAAATGCATTGAAAAATCGATTCGATCGAATTCTGAACGCGATGAGCTAGAGACTTGAATTTTTCACAGGAGGCTTCTGATGTGCGCAGGACGACTGGTTATGAAAATGAACAAAATCCTCCCATCCTTTCGATCCTCTTTCATATAATTTTTTTATAAAAAACATTTTTTTTTCTGTATTTTCTAGCAAAATTTCGAAAAAACTGTAAATATAAAAATGTTTGGATAAAACATGATCAATCTCTATTTCTCAGGATGTTCGATAATCGATGTCCTGCATCTCCAGAAATGTATTACATACATACGCAGCACGTAAATGACATTCCACAATATATATTATTGTCAGGTTAAATGTGGAACTTATACTGCATCAGTAGAAAAAAAGTTGCGTCAACTTGTTTACTTAAATCTTGCAATATAATAATAAATCTTGCAATTTAATAACTTACAGGCGTCACATCGTCTTAAATAGTGCGTCATAGTTTAGTAGTTAGTATGAAAAATTAACAATTCTTTGGTTGGCGCTTTGTTTAGAAATATAGTATAAAAGTTAATAACAACACTTTTTGGGTGATATTTTTCCAAAAAACACTTTCAGACCCAGTTTGGAAAAACACCATTATAATTTCATAGTTCATTTAAAAAAGATATAAGATCTCATCTCTTTTAAAAAAACTTTCTTAATAAATTTTGATTTTGACGTTGTTTTAAATACAGACCAAAAACATTTTCACAATAGACAATTTCTTCTCAAGTATATACGTTAAAGGCTTACACTTTAATTTAACATTTATTTTTAATTTTATTTAATATTTTACAATTGTAGTAGATGAGATGGATCCATATTTACATCTAAAATTATTCAAATATGTACCAACTGCTAAATAAACGTTATACAATATTATACGTATGCAAAAAAACCAAAAAAGGAAGCTTTGTCTTCATCTTATTTTGACCTACCTATTCCCCCTTCCTCACCTCATCGGGTCGACCTCGCATTATTAATAACTTTAGTTTAATTTAACTTTAAAATAAACTAAATTTACCTTTTGTTATTCTAATGTTTTGAATTTGATTGTTCATGTCAATGTTCATGTTTATGGTTGAAATAAGGTAAATTAATAATAATAAAAATATTTTACTGCACCTCAATTTATTTTTTTCTATTTTTTAATATCCGAATCTTTCGTTGTTATTGATTTTGAATTGTTCTTATAAAAAAGGTTAAATTTTGGAGTTTCATTAAATTTCTTAAATAATTTCAACTATATTTGAAATTAGAAATTTTATTTATCTTTTAGCAGTTTTAATCAATATTAATATATAGTTATGGACACAGTGCACAGTTCGGTATTTTATTCATGACAGCAAAACTTCTTACTTGTAGGTAAGTTAAATACAGTTCAGCCTTCGAAAAAAAAACTATACAACAGATCAAGTTTAGTCCTCTATAAAAAATTGTCACCTGTTCCAGTATGAAGTATGTTATATTCAACTTTAAGTTGAACTAAATAACCACAGACTTGAATCCGAAAACCTGTTAACAATTTAAACAAAAATATGCTACATACTGTGAATACAAAAGTAATGATAAATAACATTTTTATTGTTTAAATATTTCATCGCACTACTAGTAGTGCATAAAGTTTTTTTTTCTTTTTTTTTAATTTTTTAAATCCGCATAGATATCGCTACGCTGAATTTACAGATTAAAAAAGATCAAAATTATTTAACCACCTGGTTGTTTGTTACAACGTCGTGCTATTGGTTGAGCACGTGACTTTCATTTTCTTATGTGTTTTTAAAAGAATTATTTTGTACCTTCATATTTATAAAGTCCTTATTATACATTATAATCGCGGGTTTAATTATACAATTTTGATTCAAAACTATTTTAAATCATACTTACAGTTACAAACAGCGACGAAGTGTGAAGGCAATTTTTATAAAAATTTGTACCTACAGTACAGGTAAAAATAATTATTGTTACTGTTAGAAAGTAACGAAAATGGTGGCTACATTTATTATTCGATTTAGTGCGCTTATAATAGTAAAAATTGACGAAAGTTAAAATTTGCTAAAGCGTAAACTATAAGTTTAGGATGACACTTTTTTTAATCATATACATACATGTGCACAATGTATTTCACTAAGGAGTAAGGTCTCACTTTGGGTCGTTTATGTTTAGCAATGAATTAAAAATTAATTTTCTTAATTTTAATCATTATGCGCTTCAATTTGGCTCAATTTTTACAATATTTATGATATATATATATATATATATATATTCTTAACCTTTTTTGCACCACGACTCCAATTTTATGGTGAGGATTTAATGCTCCTTCATATGAACATAACACATTAAAAGACCAAAATGGTAATGGTCTATGAATGAAATCTCAATTTGACAAATGTCAACGTCAATATATATTGCTTTCGCAGTGCAATTGTGTCTATAGTTTTGATCTCTGCGCAAAATTGCGATGAAACTGCCAATCGCAATGAATAAACTAACGATGGTTGCGCTGCGAAGGATTGCGATTTTATATTTTTATAATCAAATTGCGAATATACGAACGACAAAATAAGCGCCATTGCGAATTAATGAACGTAGTCCAGGGGGTTAATTCAGTTAGCATTTTAGTCTAGACTCTAGAACTTCAATAAATAAATTTGGAAGTATAAACATTTATAAAAAAAAAATTTCTTAAATATTTGAAAATTGGGTCGCGACCAATAGGTTAAGAATCGCTGATATAAACCGACCAAATGGCTCAGTGCATTTACAGGTCTGTCTTTGGAGCGGGAGGTCCTGGGTTCAAGCCCGACTGGGGTTGAAACCAGACAAAGTTTTTCTTAGGTGTGTTAACTTTAATCTGTAGCCGGGTGGTTGGATTACACTTAAAAACAGTCTAGAAATTGCATTATCTCTGAATGACAGTGCTTGGCGTAAATGTACTTTTAATGAATTAGGTGTGATTGAATTTCATACAATTTTTACAATTTTTTCCATCTCAAACAATCTGTGGGTACAAATTTAAACTACATTATACAATCGAAGTATGTAGCATTTTGGAAAAGGAAACTTTTATAGAAGACAATTTGTCTTGTATCTACAATAATAATGTAAAAGTGTTGGTATTTATTTAATGGAAAAAAGCCTTTCTAACATTAAATTTAACCTATGGTGTGACTCTGAGTCACATTTTATTTTGAAAAATTAGGAAAATATAATAAATTCCTTTATAATAATTGATTGAAAAATGTAAATGTGTGTATGTAGTAATATTTTTGTTTGTAATAAAAATAACGTGGTATGATTCGGGTTAAATATGCACTTTTTATATTTTATTTATCCTAATGAATTAATTTATTAAAACAAGATTCTAATAAGAATTATAATATTTAAGTATGTATAACGAATAAATCTTTATATGCATTTTATTGACACACATGCGTACCTAAAATGCACATTTCTTTTTATTATATGTATATTTGAACAAAACATCCGTTTTTATAGATTATGAGTTTACTTTTGTTTAAATTAAAACATCTTGTTCCGGTGGCAAATTCAACATAATAAAAAAAAAAAATACCTACATTATGTACATAAATATGAAATTTAATACCATAAGAGGGGAACATGATTGGAATACAATCACTACATCCGGATAAAAGAATTTATTATATTACGTGTATAGGATTTTGTTTTGTTTTTGTTTTTGTTTTTTAAATACATAATAGAATATCCCCTATATGCAAATAACATATAATGCAGTGGAACTAATGAATAGAACGGATTTATGTAGGTATCGATCTAGAAAAATATAGGTATCGTATAGGTATGCCAAAATATTACCAAAGTAATTCCTTCAAACATACATACATACGTTAAAAGTTCCAATTTCTATTACATGCGTTTCAATTGTTTGTAGTAAAACGTATACACAAAGATGATTTAAATATTTTTCCATTAGTAAATAAAATACATAGTCAGCTGACTATATACCTTTTTTTCTTCTATAGTTGTTATTTGATTTCAGATATAATGATCATTCCTGGATAAATACACAAAAAATATAATTTGAAAAATGCAAAATTGGGTCTGAAACCTATGTAAATAAATAATAAAAAAAAAATAATGTGGTTGCAGATATACATATGAGATTTGGTATATAGAGAAACATAAAAAACACCGACTTTGGTTTCGGATGAGTCTTTGATGAGATCTTTAATTGGAATGCCGAATGGAAAAAAAAAATATCATATTTTGAACATTCAGTATGTGCGCTGATAGATGTTTAATACTACAAACTATTTGAAAATTGTAAAATCATTTCTTTTATGTCCACCATCAACTAAAAATAGACAAAAATTAATATGTAATTAGGTGTTGTTAATGACAGGGTTTTCGTATATTGTTTAAGGTACCTATACCTCTACCAGCCTACCCAGATAAAGAAACTTGTTGAAATATACGTCTCGACTTTCCAAACAAGTTTTTGCTCCTTAAATAGGTACTAAGATGAGCTGTTTGGTATATATACCTTATACGTTGCATAAGGTGCACGAAATATGATTAAATATTGCTACCTGCAGTTTTGTTGTAAAAACGCTGTGCGGTTTCTAAGCTACATATACCTATATACTTCATATGTAGACATCATATAAATATTTTGAGCTTATACATATAAAATATAGACATACAATACATCATAATATTGGTTAAAAACAGTATAGAGTGCATTTTTAATTGGATTGGTAATAATAATATACACTAAAATTATTGCATGTTTGTGAACGTTTTCGTACCACCTCGAACAAACATTCTCTAATATTGATTCATCTAAGAAGTATGTTTGTACATACATATCTATATATTTATTATATAGATCTAGTTAAAGTAAATAGATGTTTATTTAATCCCGTGACTTGATCTATCCATCTAAATGGTAAATCGATAATAAATTTTGTATATCTGAATGTAAGATGCATAGACAACATATAATAATTTTGTTATTTGATCCACCGAATAAAACTAAGAAACTTTACGTGTCAACAACACCAACCAACTGGCATTCATTTTATAAGAGCACATGTTCTTCTTGAGTATATTATTTTACATTAGCACGTGCCCTTTCACTTCAAAATTAAAAGATCATATTTCCCGGCATTATACCTTCTATGTATATATCGTGAACTTCCTTGAATAATTTGGCAGATGTTTCCTCAAAAATCCCCTATGCATAATAAAAGAATTTTAAATCAACGTATATATATGAGTGCCTATTCCTGTTTAAAAAAAAAAAAAAACTTTCTTATAAGAGTGCTAAAATTAATTAACAAATTTGGAGTTCTTCCTTTTGGTAGTTTTGAATTTTTTGTAACATTTTATACATATACACAAACATAAAAGATGACATATGTACGTTAGTTGTATATATGTACTTGTACATGTATGTACATGGTATAGTTTTACACATATTACACAAACAAAATGTAGGTCTAACGTTTTTTTTAGTATTAAAATAAAAATCATTCAGTGTATTAGTAAATCTAATAACTAAATTACAACAATAACAGGATTAGTCCAGAATATTAAAAATGTCATCATTTATCAATTAGAGATAATTTTTGAGAAAAATTTTTAATTTTCGAATCGAAATTAAAAACTAGGTAGGTAGTAGTCTTGAAATGTTATCATGATCAAATTACTACATACATACATACTCTTATGTTATATGTATATCGGTGCAATATCACAAAAAATTTTCAATGAACAATAATATATATACGTATAAAAGTGACGGTGGTCCTTCTTTTAAGTTATTATAACATACATACATGCATATGTACATATGGGTATGTACGGACCATAGAACAGATCAGTCCAAAAACAGAATTAAATTAAAATCAAACGACTGATCATGAAAATCAAACAAAATGCATTCATTGAAAAAGTAGAAAAAACAAAGAAAAAACAAAAAATTCATGTTGTATTGCACTTTAATAAAGACAAAATAACACATTTGTTGATTTTTCAATTCTTGTTTAGTTCATTGATTCCGAAGAGTAGCGTATAAGCTTCATTAACCATCCGCACATGTGGATATACAAGAATTTTTTTTAACACAACAGCAATTTATACACAAAACTTACATATCTTGTCTTCTCTTTTGGATTCACTTTCGGACAAATAATAAGGATACAAAAAAATTTATTGGAAAACATTTGTTGTGGGTCAAAACTGCATTTTTAAAATATTGAACCAGACATTTAACGTGAAACATCTGCCATGCATGCGCATACGGTAAATGCTTCATAATGTGAGTAGCAATTTTATATAAATATACGTGAAAAAAAAATACGTTTATTGTTTTTGTTAGAAATTGTACTCGGTGTTCAATGTGCAAGATTTCATTATTTTAATTCGATTCCAACATTTAATTTGGTCATACGTAAAAATTTTCTTCTAATCTGATTTTCGTCATTTTTTATTATTATAATTGTGAAAACTACCGCACAGTAATGAGCATCGCTTGCGCCTGTTAAGCGCAAATGGATTTAGTATTGTATAAAGATAACCAGTAAGAACAATCCAGTTGTTCATGCAGTATTATAGTAGCTGACGTGAAACGAAGGAGGAGATTTTATAGGTAAATATGTATCAATACCTAATTTTAAATTGGACGTATCTCAACAATTACCGGAATTTAGATTTTGATGGTAATTTGTTCGCTCTTCTGAAAAGATTATAAAAATGAGATACGTCCGATTCAAAATTAGTGATCGGTATGTATGTATGATATAGCTATTCAGTTTTCAGTACGTGCATATAACATACATTCCCCCATATTGAGAGGCTCTGAACATGACTGATATGAAATTTTTGCCATTTTATAACACCCCCCCTCTCCCTCGTAACAGATCGTAACAAATTGCGAGGACCCCACCCCGGAGTAATAACGTAACAGAAAAATAAATAAAACGAAATTCATTATAACTTTAAAATAAAAAAGGAAAACAATAAAATAATAAATAACTAAACAAACAAAAATCAAAACAAATAAAAACTTAAAGTAGAAGTTATCTCGAGAATATTAAAGTTTATTTAATCACTAGACCTAACGTCTACTGTGGAAAGTAAATTCAGTTATAATTATTATGAACCTTAATTCAATCGATCATTTTAGGTTAATTTATCAAATTAATGAAAATTTATCCAGAAAAAATATTTAGTGTAATTTTGATAAAAAAGAAAAAATTTCGTCACCGTAACAAACCGTAACAAATTTTCAACACCCCCCGGACCGTTACGTAATTTGTGAACAGCCCCTTACTGGTAATTTGGTTTGAAAATTATTTAAAATTAAAAAAAAATAAAATTTAATTTTTCTGTCTTCCTTGATCATGGATTCGATTATGTTGGCAAATTTTAACTTTTTAGTGTTGAGCAATTTGACTAAAGTTTTATACATTTTGAAATGGAAAATTTTGTGACTAGTAAGTAGTATTTATAATTTAAGTATGGAAAAATCAATTCTGTTGGATTTATTTATTTACATATCTTTCCTTGGCTACTTGAAGTCAAATTAATTCATTTGAGCTTTAAGAAATCGCAGTTTAACATTTGTTTTGTATGTTTCAAAGGTCATTTTTGGTTTAATAATGAACTAAAGAATTACCTTAATAATTCGTCACATTTATACAAGAGGACAGCTTTAATAAGATCCATCGTACACATTTTTTTTTATATAAATTCACAATTTATGCATTAGGATAACTGTCTATTATTTGTCATTTGTGAAGAAAATTATCGGTAGCCATAATACATAAAATAGAAATTTATAAAAAGTGCTAAATTAACTGGAATAAGTACAACACAAATCTTTTAGTAACAAAAACATTGAACGTTTCAAATAAAACCATTTGAAAAAGGTTCTGAAAAAATATACATACATACAATATTTTTTTTAAGGTAAAATTTAAATTATACATTTATTGTCATGTACAATAGATTCAAAAGTAAATTTGTTTCCTTTTTTTTGGGATTAGGTAAAAATAACGTGATCAACATAAGAATTGAAGAATTATAGAGTTGTAAATTTTTTTTTTTTTTCCTTTTGTATATCATTGCCTATCTTACATATTTTAAGTTATTTGGAAATTGCTTTAGGAAATTCCGCTCTTCACAATGTGAACGTTACCCTATAATATGAAAACGTGATTTCTCAAGGTATTTGGAATAAAACTTTATGATTTCGAGTTCCGTTTGACTTATTTCAATACATACCGCCACAAACTACAATCGATAGAAAGATTATTTCAATAGAACCTTAAAAGAGAATATTTTGGTTTGTGATATTTTAACAATTTTAAAAATATTGTTTACTTTAGGATTTCGAAATTTTGCAAAAATTCCAAATATGTTTGAAAACAATAATAGAGTTAAAATTGAAATTATAATAGAGAAAGCTAGATCCGGTGTATATATAGGTAGTCGTTTCCGTGAAATTTCGTTTCGGTATCGGATTCTGACACGTAACGAAATTATTTTTCTGTTGTATTATACTCGTATTAGATATCGTAGTAATTCGCTAAAAAAAACATTTTAAAAATCCGGTAAGGGCAAAATAAAAGATTGGACAATGTAGAAATCGATTCTATTGAAAATTAATTTTTGGCTTAAAACCATTTTTACCCTTTTTGGCCTATTCTGTGCCATGAGAGATTTTGGGTTCTATAATTGAAAATCATAGAAAGATAAAACCATTTTCAAATTCGCTCATAGCTTTTGATGATAATTCTAGGAAAATGTATCATAGAACTGATTTTAATTTTTTCATCAACACTGTGATGAATTTTTCAGCCTATTAAATCTAAAAAAAATAATGGTTTTTTTAATCGTATTACGGCTAATTTCTTCACCGAGTACTAAAGTGGGCTTAATACCCGGTCTAGCTAGTCCAGGTACTATCTCTAATACTCGGTACC
>JANSTT010017796.1:0-15752 GCA_026745375.1 Platyura marginata | reverse complement strand
GTAGTCTATAGGTATAAACTACGCGTTTTCTACAAGGTAGTTTTGCTATAATAAACTACATTCCCATCCCTGCTGAATACACAGAAGGTAACAAAGAAATGATCAAACTTAATTGAACAAGTACGAATGAACTCAGAGAAGTTTGAATTGAATTCTATTTCCAAATAAACAAAAAAAAAATAATTATTTTCTTTCTTGAATGCAAATTTAACTAGAGCCTGGCAGCAAGGGTTTAAAAACAACATTCGATAGCCTTGAAATAATTGATTTAACCGGACGTAAAAATTTCATGAATCTCAGAAAGCCAGTTATTGTTTCTTAGCTATTGAACCTTATAGATTATAGAGGATTTAATCACTGTGCTTAAACTGACTATACAATTTAAAAAATATTAAAAAACTGGAAAAAAAATTCAACTGCAATTGCAGTGACGACATACTCTAGAAACCCTCACTATCACTTCAATTGCAGTGAGCGTCCGCAAAAGAGTTAAGCCTGACGCACACTGAGGCGGTACAATACAACACAGTAAAATGTATTTGGCACCGCACACTAGGGCGGTATGACCGCCGCGGTAGCGCGGTCAGTGTGGCGTTCTATTTTGTGAACGCTGCATGTTCTATTTTACCGCGTACCGCGCCTGAATTTATTATTGATTGCCATGGAAACCGCAATGTCAGAAAAATTAAAAAATTATTTTACTAATAAAAAATTATTTATTATTCATTTTCATGGAAACAATGTCTACTATACCACCACCGCTTTTAGTGTGCGTATATTACCGCCACCGTGACCGCCACCTCAGTGTGCGTCAGGCTTATCGTATTAAATATTTGATCCCTAATTTCTTTACACGTATAATTATGGGAGGGGGGGACCAACTTTTATAAATAAGCCGATCCGGAATAATTAACGAAAATGTATTCGTTAGAAGAAAAACTGATTTAGAAATGTTCTCAAGCCGATACCGTCGAGTCGAGAGGGTTAACGAAGCACAATTATTTACTCAATTAATCACTTCAATTCAAATATTAATACATAATATTATTTAACTTTTAGATTTATGTTATGAAAATGTTAATGTTACAAATAAAATTTATTCCAAATGACGTACGTTCCACTTCAAAAATCTACATCAATTTATGTACCTACTCGTACACATATACATATTTTGGTATGTTCAAATGAAAGTGAAATTGCATCCTAAACAATTGTGGATAAATTGTATGCTGTTAACCCTTTCCTGGTTTACATTTAGTAATTTTTTAACATTTGGTAGCAAATTAATCATTAAATAAACCATAAATAAATGTTTGTATTTTACGAAAAAAAAAAACTTTACATATAAACAGCCTACATACATACATACATACATATACAATATAAACCACTGTGGTCTGGATGTAGATCGTAATATACTTTATTTATTGAGAAAATGAACTTTTCAACATATTTATTAATGTGTCTTTAAAAAAATATAAACATTTACCTAAGAGTTTTTTTTTTTTTTCGTAGGTGTTAGTAGAATTTTTGTGTGAGGCAACAATAATGCCCACCGTTCGATCAATGGTTAAAAATTGGCTAACCCTATTAGATATTGGTGTACTGCATTTATACATTACTGTATGAGTGTGATTACCTATGGTTTAAATAGTGTTGTATTTGTACCTGCAATGCAATTCTTAATTTCTATTTACAACAATACAACCTAGTGATGTTAAATATTTTTTTTTTCTTTTTCTTTTTTTTTTTTTAGTTGATTTTACGCTCTACTGTTCATTTCAATTTGAAATGTGAAAATAAGAGTTTCTGCCATGTTTAAGTAATAAATTATGTGAAAAATTCATGAATTTATTTTTAACGTAAATTGCTGGCCGTCCAGACAGCAAACGTTTTTGAGGTAAATGTTGTTTAAAAAAAAATGGTTTTTTTTATATAAATAATCCAACAAATAAATAATATGACTTTGTTGTGTAAATGGTTTTTTTTAAGAGTTATTCTCACCGCTGCGCTGGTTGCGCTGCTAGTCATATTGTTAATTTTGATTTTTCTCTTCTATTCAATTCAGAACAAATGTCATCACCTTTACAATATTATTGTAATGAATTTAAGTACTGCCATATGAGTCATTGAACTAATTTTATTAAGATGATTACTCCATCTTATACATATGTACGTATAGTTACATATTACTATTATGTATTTGATTTTAAGAAAAAGACTCATAATTTTGCTGTAATTTATGTCTTAAATATTCTTTAAATTTTCGTACTCATTCATTGTTACTTAAAAGTATAGGAACGAAATATGTCCTTCGTATGGGTAATGTTTCGACCAATAATTTTAATAAATAATAATAATAATTACTGTCATTGCAACTGTGTCTCCCAGTTTATTGAGTTCCACAACTGATTAATACACTCCCCATTGGTTTAAATGCCGGGTGGTTGGATTACACTTTGATTTGTTTTGATTTTGATAGGAGTGTAATTTTTTTTTATGAATCACCTACACTGCGTGGCCTTTACTTAGAACCTATTGTATAGTACTCCAAAGTTACATTTATCTCAATTGATCTGATGATCTCTTTTTTTTGTGGGAAAATGTAGCACTTGAAGTGTTCTTTTTACAGAAACCTTACAAATGCTAGCTATTTCACCTCCATTCAAGCAATGCTATTTTTTGAGATAATGCCATTATTAGACTGTTTTTTTAAGTGCAATCCAACCACCCGGCCTCAGATTCAAATTAACATACAAGAGAAAAACATTTTCATGTTTTACCCCCAGTCGGACTTGAACCGGGGACCTCCCCGCTCCAAAGGCATCCACTCAATCCACTGAGCCATTTGGACGGTTGGATTACACTTAAAAAACAGTCTAATAAATGGCATTATCTCAAAAAAAATAGTAATGCTTAACCCTAATCCTACCACCGTCCTCGACAAGTAAGATCTTCCAATGATAGTTTTGTTTCAAGAAAAATTTCTTAGAAAATTTTATAGAGGTCGGTATTCGAACCTTAGACATGTATATTAACGGCTGATCTACCAATGTGATTAAATCCAATAATTTTATGACAATTTTGGGAAAACCATCCCCAAAAGAAACAAAATTAAATTATTTTTTCTTCCCTCATAGTTATTTATTTCTCAAATCCCATAGAACCCTATATCCAGTAATAATTAATAGTTTCAAAAATCCTTATTTTATCTGAAATATAAAGATTGGTCTTTTGTTGAAAAAGGGGTAGTCTAACAATGAAACATAATGTATAGTCATTGATTCTATAATATGATTTTTATAGAGTTAATCATACATAATTAAGAACGGTAATTAGTATTGGTGAAGAAAATGAATTGCATCTGTCGATTTTTTCATAAAAATATTAAGTACGCTCACACACATCTATTACAATTCAGCTAGAATCTCTGAATTAACGATCTAATAATTTGACTGATCAGGATTCCTGAATTTCACTTGGGAAACGGATTATTATAATTCAAATTTTAAAAAATCATTAGGGCATCTCCCAGATTCCTTAGTCTGCGATTAGAGACAAAATGTTAGAAAATTTAATTTCAAAAATTTAGCAAAAATTATGTTTTTTAAAATCATTTGTCCATTATGGATGTTCTACCATCATTAGACTTTATCTAGAGTCACGCATTCGCTTACTGTTCTAAACATCTATGTATGTATGTGTGGCGCGGCGTATTATCTGTGTTATAATATTATTTCTATGCAATTTATAACAGTTCCACAATGGTAACTCTTACAAGCAGATAGGTAGTACCAGTAACTAGATATCTATCCGTAGTTATAGAGGTACAGCTATATCTTCATATAGCAAACAATTTATGTACATTTTAGTTTTTTTTTTCGTTTTTTTTTTCTTTTTTTTTTTTTTTGCAGGTAGAGTAGGTTGGATGTGTATTGTTAAAATATATTTTGTGTGATTTCATGCATATCTTATTCAAATTATATTTGAGATTAAGTTATTTATCATATTATAATGGCCTATTGTAAAAAATAATTAATCTAACGAAATTAGATTTTTTTTTCCAAAATGGGACATAAAATTTGATGGAAAAAGGAATATCGAGCTAAATTTGTTTTATTTGGTAGTTTAGTGATATAGTTTTTCAAACGTCAAATACCTACTGTAAGTATGTGTGAGAGAGTATATAAAATAAATTTAAAATAAATATTATTGTTTGGTTTGCTTTAATAGCACCAATTTTAGTTATCTACAAAAGCTAATAATGCTGTCTGGTGAATGATGTCAGAATATTTTTGTACAAGTTCAAGATCTGTGATTATGCTATATTATCGTCAAGTATTTAACTGTGGGCGGTTTCCAAAATGTATCCTACAATCCAAATGGGTCTACCAAGAAATCAGATATTGTGTAGAATTAATGTATCGTATCAAACAAGTGGATCAATGAACTAAGGAAATTGAATACAGGGTATTATTTTGGGTATTTGAATAAATACCGGAAAAATAGAATTTTAATTGATATACAAAAAAAACATTTAATAGGTTTTAAATCCTAGATTTAAACAATTGCATATTGTTTAGATGAAAAATTGATCAACTAATGATTGATTAATTGTCTATTATGAACTCCACATACCCTTTAGAGGCATAACGTTGAGGCTAAATATACTTCAACTGAAAACCTCAACCAATATCTTCTCTAACTCTCTTTTTATAGGAACTTAATACTTTTTATAAATATCCAGTCCAAACCAAGCGAACCTAACACATATATCTTGAAATTGTTATACTAAATACATTGTACGGCAATGAGACAGTAAGATAAAAGTCAGAAATACACAATGTATTGATTACATAATATCTGATGTAGGCTCTTCCTTGTGTATAAATAAAATTAAAAATAATTTCCGCTCATACAAATTTTACCCCATTAACAAAAATTGACATACATATATGCTACAAGTGTTCTATTATTTTTAATGTGATACATCTTAATAATGATTTTCTTACTAAATAGGAAAATTCCATTCTGAAGGTCTCCCTTTAACATTTTAACTGAACTAAAATAATATTCATAAAATAACAATTAACAATAAAATATCCTTTTAAAGAAATGTATCTATGAGTATGGGCATGTAGTCTCCCACAATAAGTTATCTAATTGGTATATTATGGTATGAATCCAAATACATATTGGTACAATATATATAGTATACATAACTAGGTATATGCTTTACATTCTTTATGTGTTCTGATAGTCTAAAGTAAATGTTTCGTTGAATAAAAGTCGGAACTAGAGCAAAAAGATAAGAAAATTCATAACACACGACCTTCAGCTTTAAAATGTTCACAAACATGTTCCTAATAAATTGTACGTCACCCAGCATACAAATTGATTGTACATTGTTGTTTGTATGCCTTTATTACTTAAACAGATCATTTGCATTGAAAATCGAATCGCATCATTTCCAAGAAATAGAGAGCTAAGCTTTTGGGCGTGACCTTTCTCAATTACATAAATACGCTTTAATATATTTTCCTTATGTTCGTACATATACATATTGATATAGCAGCCGAATGCATTACTTATGAGCGTCGATACTGTAACTCTAGTAATTTATTTATTTTTATTAATTTTTGTTGGTTGTGTCTGCAAAGGTTTACACTAAACTCAACTTTATGAATTGATAACTGCATAATCTTATATACACAACGGGAAGTTGTATCACTTGCAATCTTAGTTTAATTTTTATTTTATTTAATATTTTAGACACAATTTTCAAAGCTAACGACAGGCTTTTCGAAAATTGATAGATTATTGCAGAATCAAAATGGCTTACGGCTAAATGATCACTTAAGTAGTCACATAGAACATACCCCACTTCCCACGATCAACATCCTGATCAATTAGTTGAGTGAACGCGAATAAAGTAAATAAATTGTGTTATGCATTTACCGTATCCACTATAATAGTTAAAAATATAAAAATCTTTAAAATACGACTTGCCTTAATTGTAAACATCTTACTATCCTGTGATTTTTCTTAAAAAATGGATTTTGTATTCAAAATCAACACTCACACACAAAACCCATTTTACAGAACATTAATGTTTGATTTTCCATTGTATCTATCTTCAAATTAATTGAATAGGGAATGGTCCACTCTTGCTCAAACAACCCATCCATATGTATGTATGTATGTACGTATGTTTGTATGTGTATGGATGTACCGACAATATCATCTAATCGTAATAAAGTCCAACAAAATCACATAACTTACGGTAAACTTGAATTAATAGATACACTTTAAGTCAGTTGCAATCGAACCAAAAAAGGAGTGAATAGAAAGCTATTTGCCTCAGTCTGACAGTAAATAGTTTGATATTTGGTTTTCGTTTCATTTGTCAGGTATTAGGCAGGTACACACTATAATTATAGATAGGTATTGTGCCCGAATGTATATACGTTACAAATGTGATTGTTTATTTTCGTTCGCATACATACCATTGCTAAATGTATTTTTATAAATTTGTTATTGTGTATAAAACTCTGATTATCTGTGAAGTAAATTGTTCAAATAAATTGAAGCCAAAGAGACGCCACCAATCCAACACGCCTGAACAGAGTGGCACATACAGTATGGCAAAGGATTATTTGTACAAATAATTTGTCCGCATTTTGTGACAAATCTTAATAGAGGTCAGTTAAGTTGGTGATAATTGTTCTCATAATATTATTAGTAAAATGTTAAAAATTGACAAGAGAGAATGAAGGACTAATGTATGTTGCATAACCAATTCATATATTATTTTTTAATACAGTGCAACCTCGATAACTCGAATCCCTCCATAACTCGAAGTTTTTTCATTCCCCTTGAATTTGCCTATATTAAGCCATGTTAATTTACCTCTATAAGTCGAAGCATTTAAAATGAAAACCTCTGTAACTCGAATTTTTCTACTTTAGGATTTGACCAATACGAAAAAGAATGTTTATGATATGTTTTGCCCATTCTAACCTTTATGGTAGTCGATTTTCGCTCATATAGCTGTGAGTCTCGGCTATGAATGTGATTACGGTTAATTTTTTTTACAATCGTGTTAATGTGATCTATGCTTGTATGCTTACGCGTATCTTGTATGCGTAGCTATTGTGACGTTTATGTTATGAACCTCTATAACTCGAATTTTTTTCTTTTTTCACCTCTATAAGTCGAACTTCTGTAATTCGAAATCCTCGATAACTCGAATTTTTTTGATTCCCCTTCAACTTCGAGTTATCGAGGTTTCACTGAATGTGTACTTGTTTTTTGAGTGAGTGCTGTTGTGATGACCAACAACAAGTTTTCATATACACACTAAGTGTACAAAATATTAAGGATTGATAGATATAGATCTGAAGCATTGTGGGAACTTGTGGTTTACAAACATTTGAAATTCTTTTTCATCAAGAATTGGAAATTTTATGAAAAAATTACCATACTTTAAAATTGAATCCAAACCACCTGACAATAAATGAATAAATAGACGGGGAATCGAACCAACAACTTTCCAATCCACAGTTAACACTGAAAAATTTGGTTGTATTTTATATTTAATTATTAATATCGAAAAATTTCTCAAAGAAACTGTCGTTCTGTGTGATTTTTGACCAAACAAATGAAAAAAAATAAAATTTAACACTCCTTCTGATACTACTTATAATGGCATTATAAAATTGAGCATAAACATTTTCTTTAGAAAGTGTGATTTTTTTGCAAGCATAGAATTCTGGTTGATCACTAACGAAATTCATGAGACTAAAAGAGTACAAAAGATTTAAATATTTTTGTGAGTGTGTATTAGTGGAAAATTGTTTGCGCTTGGAGAGTTATATTTGGGGTAATATTACTAAAATTCAGCTTAATTGCTTCAGAGGTGTTAAATTATAATAATAATGTTTGTTTTAATAAATAAACGCGAAACGCGTGATTATCGACCGCTGTCCAATTTACAGTGCCGTCAACATAAGAAACTCAAATTGAATTACCCTTTATAAATGAAAATCAAGAAAGTGAAATTAACCATTGCCAAATTTGACGTAACGCAGTTTGTAGAGCTCGAATAGTCTCATTAATTCGTTAGTGACCGACAAGTCCACCCTCACAAATTTTTTTTAAAAAAAATTGTATTTTAAATGAATTTAATAGAGTGGCGGAAGTATCATTTTTCACTTTAGCAATCAATTTTTGTACTTCAAAAATTTCCACAAACAAAGAATATGTATATGCGAATATATAAATGTTCTGTATTTATAAGAGAAATATTGAATCTTCTTAAAATAATTTCAAAGATATGTATCTGAACGTATGTACATTATGTACGTACCTACTTATGTTTGTAAGACACGTATTTGTATCGACACGACTATATCTATATGTACTAAATAATGTACACAGTGTTCATCTATAAAATGTATAATGCTTCTGCAGACAAATAATTTAAATTTTGTTTAGGCTACGGTTATAGTGATGAAAAACATAAATTTATTTTCGAAAGGTAAATTTCACTATTAAAAAAAAAAAATGTAAATTTTTCCAAATACTAACGTGTGCCGGAAAAATTAATTTGGTCTAAATGAATGTTTAAGTAAACCCGCTGCGAAAAATCTGTTAAAGAAATAAATTATTTTTTCAGCCTTCTTGCATCGATCTCATTTTCAAAATGGAACGCACCCGATCGCTAGTACGCGCTCTGATCTCTAATATTTGTTTTACTGGCGTCAAATACTTTTGTGTTTATCTTAAATATTTGATTATATCTATATGTTAAGATCAAAAAAAAAAAAAAAATTGTATTTAATTAATTCCTATGATTTTGCGGTGGCGTGTGATTTGCGATAATGTATAGCGTTGCTCGTGATCTACTTACAATTACCTATATTACCGCTAAGTAGGTCGTTTGACATAAAAATGTTGTTTTGGTAAATAAATTACGAAATTCAAATATTATCTAGGTAGGCATGTACTTATATGGAAAATTATTTTCAGCAAGCCATAAGCACAACCTCATTCTTTCATTATTTACTATCAGAATTTATGTATGGGTTTAATGATTAACTTCAATTAAAAGATAATTAACAAAAAAACTTACTTGGAAGTAATTCCAGATTCAATTGTAGCGTACAGACTGTACTGTACAGTCCAGGCCAATGAACGATTTTTTTTAGAAAATAACCAAACCTATGGTAATTAAGTAGATACAGCCATTACAGTTGATAAATTTACTAATATAGTTTTCGTTTTTTCTGAGATCAATATCGGTTTTAATTTCTAGCTATTAAATCAAGTCTCGGATTATTCAATACAATCTCTGGGACAAAGTTGAATAAAAGTAGCGTCATATTTATTATTAAACGTCGTTTGTAATTGCAACTTGTCATTTGTTCGTAAGCGTAAACTATTTGAAGTCACCTTAAGTAGTTTAACGATAATTTTTATGCATTTTTAAGATTAACAAAAAGATAGTTACCCGTGATGATGTTTTATATAATTACAGTATGTTGCCAATGAACTTGTGTCACTAGTATATTTCTGAGAAAATGCTTCTATTTTTGTCATTTTTAATTGAATTTTTATGAAATTTTGGAAAAACCATCAATATTATATAGATTTGGATTAGAAGTATTCGTCGACTATTTTACGAACCATTGTGTTCGCTCATCTTTAATTTTTCGCCATTTTAGTGAAATATTTGGTTTTGGGGAATAGATTTTTTTTTCCTTAAACAACTGACATTGAAATGTCATCAATTTCATTGAATACTTTTCACTATACCGTCCTTTCTTAGTTCTCTGTCATTATTGTTGGTGATTCAAAATCTCTTTTAAATTCATCAAGTTCAATGCAAACGCTCTCATTGTAATTTGATGCTGGATCCATCATAATTTGATAAATACTTATCGTTATTTTATTAATTATTTTACTACTATATTTCTAATTTAGGTGTGTTGACATTTTGTGAATTTCATCAAAAACGTTCGATGGTATAGACTTATCAATTAGACTAGGTATACTCCCATTACGTACATAAACGCGACAATCAATCTGTAATAAAAAAATATTACTTTTTAATTTTATTTAATATTGTTGACGATAAAGCTCTAAGTTGTTAACTTTGTGACATGACTGTTTTTAGAGCTTCTATTAAATATAAATAAATATTTTCTTTTGAAAAAAAACTAACATTTTTTTTAAACAAAAATGTACTTTTCTCTCAATGAATTATTAGAATTTCTATTCTAATGTTTAGGTATGTATCCACATCTTTACGCAAAAATTCCAATGAATGAAGTTAAGAGTTTCTTTTCCAATTTGCAAATCATATGTAATAAAAATTGTGCCGTTTGACTTAAGTCTTTCACAAATGAAATAATTCATTATTGTTACATACGCGAATGGTTCAAATTTAAACAGCCTCAAAGGTAAATTTTGCACAAAGGGTCACTTGGTTCATGTGCCTGGCGTGGCAATAATACATATTATATTATAAATACGATAAATTGAAAATTATTAAAAGAGAAATTTATACATTAACCGAGTAAGAAAATATGTTTCAAACTAACAATTCATCACTTTGTTTTTGATAAATGACATGCAAACATTAGAGTATTTGTTTTGAATTCATTTTTATGCGTAATATGACCCAAACTATTTAAACATGATGGTAACGTACTTGTAGTTTTGGTAAAAATTAGTTTAAATATTTATTGGAATTTATATATTTATTTTTTTTTTACATTTTAATTATTTTACATTTCTATTATGAAATGGTATGATGGGAACCTTACAGAGCTATACAGAATCCAAATATTGACATCCAAATGATATTTTCCCATGAGTTTTTGAACGATTGATAATAGGTTTTTTTTTCTAAATTCTTAAAGAATATTATTTTCTGAATCAATTAGTTTCTATACAGAATACTATCAAACAATAATGTATGTACAAGAAAATTAAAAAAAAAAACCCTCGTTAACAAAGATCAATTTCAATTGCATTTTATAATGTCATCGGACGGTATATTTGATTAGAAATGGATCCCTAATCAATTACCATTCAAATTTACAGTTAAGAGCCATATCAATCATATCTATCTAATCATACATGTATTTCGTTTATAAATTACCTAATCATCATCCAAACAAAATAACCTATTCTAGCCCAGCGACACTACTTTTTAAATCTAAAAAAAGATTTTATTAAAACAGAATATAATTCAAATAATTAATACAAACATATAATAAATAATGAAATGATGAAAACCTATCTGGCGTACTTAAATAATAAATAAAAATGTGATTTATATACAAATATATTACATATTAACTGGATGACGAGTAAAAATATATTTTAAACGTGCTTTAAAACATGGTTCGTGACGTTAATATATATAGTATACGACGACACTGAAAAACCGACTGTGATTGACCGTCTTCAGACGATGCGTCTATTTCAAGACGTCTTGCCTCCTTTTCCTCGATAAACATTATAACATATTAGAGATCATTTACTTCGGCAATGACACACGCACACATCGGTAGTTTAGACACATTATGAGTTTTCTCTCTCGACAGAAAAGAAAAGAAACGAAACGAAAAAGAAAAAAAAAAACCCGAATTGCATTAGTGTATGTGTGAAAAGCCAAAATGTAGCTTGATACTTGAACTAATGTTAAAATAAGTTTGCTTAGTCACCTATGAAGAAAAAATTAAAAATAATTTATTGAAGCTTTAACGGCGTGAAGTGAACTTAATAAATTGTGAAGGTCTTGTCATGATAGTCCAGGCATTTTAGATAATTTTGAAGAGTAAAATGTAGATGCTGGATAAACGGCGCAAAGTGCATCTTTAGAAGGGAAGCCAGTTTTTTTGCTGTTGTATCGATCAAAATATAGAGAGCTCTCAAATCTACTTCTATTGCTTATTAAAAACAATATTGGAAATATTTTTTGCAACAAATAAAAAGATTTTTAAAGAATTTGCTCGAAATAGGAAATGTTAATTCAGAAAAAGATCTAAAACTTAAATATTTATTTACAAATCTTTGAATTCTATAAATGAAAAACCCGAATTGATTAGGCGCCGCCAACTTAATGTTGGCTAGCATCCCCCAATACGCGCCACTATTACACCATCATACGGATAAATATGTGAAACAAATTGTTAGGGTTCAAAAGCTTCACTATAGCGTTTTTAAAATTCATCATATAGGATCTTAAGATACTCTAATCAAGCTAAAAGACATTATTGTTGCTATGTGCTAAATAAAATATTTTTTGCTATGTGGGGTAATCTTTGAGTAAATTTGATGGTGTTTTTAGAGTCAAGTGAATATCATATTAATTATAATTAAATATTTAGTATGCAATGAACATTAACTATGGTCTAATGACACCCACTCAAAATCCTAAAATTCCCAAAGGAAACAGGACTTGAGGAGGTACTCCAAATAGTGGAGAGGCTCCATGAAAATAGAAGTAAGAAAGGGGGGGCACAATCGATCTAAATAGAGGTCGAGGTGCATCGATCATCCCTAATAAAATCAATCAATCATCCCTAATAAAATTAATCAATCAAATGGTCTAATGACAAAAAAAAGAGTGACAAAATGTCAAATTTGATATTTTGTCAATTCAAAAATATCTAAAATCATTGTACTATTTACATACAATAATAATAATTAGTAAAATTAATTACAAACATGGTTTATACAATCTTTAAATTAAATTTTACAATTGTAGTTGCAAATACATACAGTAGATATACAATCATTTGACAGCCACCAATTCATTTAACCAGAGAGTTTGTTTTTATAGCGTATTTTAACTTCAGCAACAAACTAAACAACACAATAATAATGTTATGCACTTTATCTGTCGAGGTTTTTTTTTCTATTAGTGCTGCATTTATCCACTCTAAACAGCTGTTACCGCTTGACATTCACCAGATTTCCCTTTAACTCAACAACATCAATATCGGTACACTTTGAAATTTCAACCGAAAGTTAATTTATTTGTACATGTTGCACGTTCTAACTTGAGGAGTTAATATGTAAAAATCAAATTTCGACAAATTTGTGTTTTTTTTTTCTTCTCCTTCCTCCTGTTTATTTATTTATGAATCTATAAAGTATTCAAAATAAACGTTACTTAACTTGAGGGATCGGATGAAATTAATTTTAAAAATTGATTTTCAGTAAAACTTTCACTTTTTGTGTGGTTTATGAGAATTTTTAGCCGATAAATATCTAATTTACTTAACTGACATAAAATTACAAATTTAATTTAATATTAATCTGCTCGAATTCTTGGTACAAATAATGTACGGGTGGTACAGTAACTCATTATAAGAAGGTTCACAAAAAAAAAATTTTAATTATTTATTTGTTATCTCTAGCGCACTTACAGACAGACACAGGTAAATGTGTCCGTTTTTACGTTCATAACTATTCAGTTAAAACTGTGTGTGAACGATACAAATAAAATCTATCGGATCTGATCCTAAATGATAAAAAAACACGAATGTCCAATGGTGTTATCTGTGACCCCCGCTTAAAAATACATACATAGTTTTGAGATATTTAACAATTGTATCATTTGATTCAATATTAAATTCGATCAAAACTTAAAAACTAAATTAAAATAGAAAATAAATTAAATATCTCACTTAAAATTATTGTAAGAGATCATTATCTTATCAAAAATAAATTTACTAGAACTACTTTGAAGATTTTTAAAGATAAAGACAAATTAAATACCCCTCCCCACTCATACAAATATGCTAGATACGCTTTAATTTGAAATAACTTCGAAACAGAATGTTCAAAGTACTGATTATACCTATTTAGACTTAAATTAACAATTTTTTTTACAATCAATTGGACATTCTCAATAATAATGTTAGATGGAGGGCGTAGTTTTAAATTTCACACCGAATCATAAAACATCCAAGTTACCTCACTCATCTGGAGTGGAATAAAAAAACGACAAATTAACCACAGTTTCACACTTAAAAACGATTTCAATATGGAATCTTTTTCAAATTAATTTAAAAAATTTGCATTTCCACCAGTGAGTAATAATTTAATCTTCATTTATGAATTTTCCTACAATCGTTAGTATTTGAGTCGAAAAACTCATCAACACGAAAAGAAATTACACAAAATGAGGCCAGCTGTTTCCAAGTATTTTCTTCAGAATGATTTTGAAAATAAAGACGAAAAAAAAAATATATAGATAAGAACTTGTGCGTAGTTAAAAACATCTCTTGGACACAAACTTAATTTATGGATGAATACAAAAAGTTAAATTCGAAAATATAACAGTGCGAGGCCAAAAAAATTTTCACTTAGATATTTCTAGACAACTTGTCTCCTAAGTGAAATTCACAATTTTAATTTTATCATTGATATTCTTATTTTTCAAAAACAATTTAAAATTAGATTTTTTTTTCTTTTAGATTCTTAATAGTAAGTACATAAGAACATAAGTAAGTTAATTAAATAAATACACATACAAATAATTACATAAATAAATAAATTAACTTTACTTACTTACAAAAAATAAGAAGGCAGTCTATAAAAAAAAAAAATTAGAATCTAAATTCTCTATTACAATTTATATGATGTTTATTTCGGGTAAAAATCACATTATTATGTCATGTGATTGTGTAAACAAAAATAATGCAAATAACCTAAGATTTATGAGTTCAGGACGTTTGGAATGAAAACAAATAAAATGTACGTCTACTAAATGACAAAAATAGGAATGGTGTGCTTAAAGTGCTTATTTAACTTCACAACCATATGTATGATTTTAAAAAAATCAAACAGTTTAGAACAGGTGGGATCATTAACTTATTTAAATTTATTTGTAAAATGAAATAGAAGAAATTGCTGATTGATTTTTTTTTTTTTTTTGTATTTAGAAATTATGAAATTTTAATTAGAATGTACAATAGAATAGCTATTTAGTTTCATTTGTTCCACACGTTACCGTTAAATTAGTACTCACCATAAGAGTTTTGTTAATGGAGTAGAAATTGATTAATCCTTACACCAAATATGGAAAAGGGATACATTCAGTTATTGTTTCTATTACTATGTACTGTGCAGTTATTGTAGATAGATAATATACACTATCTACTATATAGGGTTGGGAAAAATCAGATTTTTATTATTTAAATCAGATTTTTTTTGATTTTTTCTAACATTTCATATACCTAAATGTACAAAGAAATTATTTTTGACGTTAGACATTGCTTCAATATGACAACAGAACATTGTTGTTATTTCAAAATATAAAGTTTTTCTATTTTTGGAAGAAAGTTCATAATGTAAGCACAGAAAAATATGTCTTATTTGACATTCGTTTGCTGGCTGATGAAAACAAGTTTCGACGCTTTCTTCACACCAAGTTGATTTCCGAATTTGGAGCGAATCAGGCCGAATTTTGAGAACGATTTTCTCAATCCCTGCTGAGGAAGCTACAGCCGTCATCAATTTATATATTATTAACAAGTATCTTTGAGAGATTTGTTCTGGAATTATAAAACTCATGAATTTCAACCCATTATATTCTGAAATATCATCAATTAAAAAATGATGCCCGAAATAGCGAAATTTTGGCTCTGAATTTCATATCGTCCTGTCTCTAGCAATACCGCCTATCTGACATTTTTTTTGACATCCGTATTTGTACAGATATCATTATA
>JANSTT010017795.1:0-15755 GCA_026745375.1 Platyura marginata | reverse complement strand
AAACCTGCAAAAGCGAAATTTTGCCAGGGGATTCCGGAATATAATACTTCAGTGACCTGCAGATAATCCACGGCACGTTCCGTAAACAGATTGAGAGGACTTTTCAGGGATCGCTTTCAAATACTTTTAGAACTATTGTGATTTTTTGTTCTGGAAGAGAAGTTTTAATCATCAATATGATCGGATTTATGGTACAAGCATCTCAGAGATTTCTAGTGAAAAAAGAAATATTCCCAGATACTAGAATAAAAGTTCAGTGATGGTGTGGGGATCAATTACGAGGTTATCAGGTATCGTTAGTGTTAGGGATATTTGTTTTTTGGCAAGGGGAACATAAAACAAATGTGGCCCAGGGAAGCTAAAAGGTGGAACAGTGGAATAGGGGAACAGAATGTTATGGGAGAATGAAGTGATGTGTAAATTGTAGTAATGGGGAATGTCCGTTTTGTAAGATTTTACTGTATTTCTACTCCAATGCTAACCGAAAATAAAATATTGCAGATTTTGACTTCATGAGGGACAGCAACAATATAAAATTCATACAATGGACCGTCCCTACTTAAAGTTTTACTGCTAAATTAGAGTTACTATTCGTCTACTTATCTACAGTTTGTCTTCATGTTTCCTGCATGTAAACGAATGACTTTTAAAGTCAGAAAAGCAGTTGGATTATTCACATTTGATACAAATACCTACCAACCAGTAATCTAACGAATTAAAGAACACAAACACATACATAGACATTATGTATATTTTATTATTATATTTATGTATTAACTGTTTAAATGTTTAGAACATTATTTTATTATTATAATTCACACAACTCTACATTTCTAAGAGTGCAATTAATTTGAATAAAAAATATTTTGTGGAATTCTATTATTTTACAACTGACAATAAAACAATAAATATTGAATGAGCTGTGAATGCGTGGTCATCGTTGTTCTATCAGCACCACAACAACAATGCCATCGATCAATCGAAATATTTAAATTTTCTTTGTTGTTGATATTGGATTCTGTTTCAATTGCAAAATGATCGATCGCATACGAGACACATCCCGACATGATTTGCTTGATTTTGGATTGAAGTCACATAGTTTGGCAATACGTTCCCATTCGGTGCCCGGTTCAATTTCATCAGTTTCAGCAACAAATTGTTTTTCCGCATTTCTACAAGGATTTTGTTTGTTTGTGTTGGTTGTTGTTGTTGTTGTTGTTATGATTTATAAATAAATAACAAAATCAAAAAAAAAAACGGATTCAACATACAGATATAGAAGAAAAAGTACACAATTGACACATTGTTATTAGTTCTGGGTTCTTGGCACTCATTCCATTGAAATAAAAAAAAAACTTTAGTTCCGCTTTTCATATGACAACAAGAGTCATGGGATTCCTGCGTAAAGCGGAAAGGATTTTATATAGAATCAGTCATTGCATCATGGTTCTATTCTTCTAGTAGGGTGGTTCAATTTTTCGTATTTGAAAGTTGAGTTTTTGTTTATAAAAAAGGAAGCCGCCGGGGGAGGGAGGATTAAAATGTACACTCTCTTTAAATATTTATTCATTTTGATGGATGGGGACGTGGTATGAGGGTTGCCAGACGTACTCTTTAAAGAATCACATAATCAATCGGACACCAATTATGGTTATCTCGGTGAATTTGTTGTTGTCGCAGCAGTAATGAGTTTATTTTGAAATATCATCGAAATTCTTTTTTTCGTTGCCCTTTTTTGTAATGTAAAAATTGTAAATGGATTTCGTAGTTCGTATGACAATAGTCACGTAGATGTCACTCAGATTTCGGCTTTTCTAATGGTTTTTTGTTTGTACTCTATTTAATTAGAATTTTTTTTTAAATATACTCTTTGCTACAAGTATTTGTACATTTTTTCCTCGTTCTCGAGCGTTTTTAAGAACTTCTAAGATGTTTCTAATAATTACTCGTATAACGTGTCCATTGTATACATTTAAAACTATCCTGATGTCAGACTATAATTATTAACAAGAACAACAACAACAACAACAAAATAAAACTCAATTTCACTTAAAAATAATTACTCACTTTGCCGACTCCCTGGTTAAGCATTTTTTGCAAATAATACAAGCAAACGTTAGTCTTACGATATTTATACATTTCGATTATTTAAGATTTTTTATTATTTTTTTTTTCTGGCTTAAAAGGCATGCAACATTTAGTGACACCATGAATATAAATTGATAAAAATGTTGATATATTGATCCTGGTATATATATATGTATGTATATAATAAAAATAACAATTTCGCTTACCTATTTGATGATTTTGTCTTAGCAATAGCTTCCTCATGATGTTTATACCAATCTTCAAGCTCTTTCTTTGCTTGCAGTCTCAATTCATCTTTTTTCCGTTCCTCCTCTTGGTCTTTCTCTTCGAGACGAGCTTTTTGTTCTTCGCGCCATTTCTTAATTCGTTCTGGTTCCTCACGTACAACGGACGACGCTAAAAAAGATGTGTGGTTGAAATAGTTTTTCAACAAAATTTCCTTTTAAATAATAATAAAGAGAAATGAAAGAAATTGATTTACTAAGAGAGAGATAAGATATGAATATTGTACATAAATGTTAAAATGCGTGACCTAAATAATAATTAATTAAATGATTTCAGGCAGTAATAATAAATAGGAACATTCATCTAAAATCTACACAATTTTATTATATTTATTATGATGGGACATATTTAGAGAGCGTTGGATCAGTTAGCCCTCCCCTTCCCTTATTCTTATGTGCCAGAAAACGCTTCTAAAAAAAGTCAAAACCTATGCTGAAAAAACATTGTCCAATAGTTACTTCTGATTTTCTATTTTTTACTATTAAGAACTATTAGGAATTAGGATGATTGGAGGTATTGGTCCTTAAACGTCTTAATTTTAAAACGTACGAGCTACGGTTTTCTATGTAGTGTACTATCGATGCAAGGAAGCATTCGATGCAGGGGAGCCTACAATACTAAGTACAGTTCTCGTTTGTATTGTGTTTTACACATTAAATATCATTCCGGCTTTTATCAGTCCTATTTAGTCTCGTCACTTGTCCGTCAAGGGCCACTGGAACTTAGAAACCTATTAGGTAAATGGTTGGGGGGCGTCCACGTTCATACAAGCCTAAGGTCATAACGATCATTCTCTAAAGCAAGATTATGACTGCATAAATGTATGACCAGTTAATATGCAACAATATAAGCCGAAATTAATTATGATCTTAAGTAGTTGGCATATTGCTATGGATTAAATACTATATATCGTAATCAAAACTTGTGACTTACCTTCACTATAACCAAATTCTACATCATAGTTCACCTGACCTTTTAAACATAAATGAAAATACAACATGCAAAAATTAAATTAAAAAAATATTATAGAAAAAATAAATAAGTAAATAAATAAATAAAAATACAAATTAAATAGATCGATCATACATCAAATTGTTAATTGTAATAAGACGAATTAAATATAATTACTTGTTCCGTTGATGATTGAGAAATCTTGCTGTTCAATTTCATTGTTTATCATTTCAAAGCTTCCAGATAATTCTTGACTGATTTCTGAGAAATAAAAATAAAAAAAAATGCATTCCCACATAGATCGAAATAAAAATCGGAAAAATTATTTTTTATTAAAAATCATACTAAACGTAAGCAAATACACTGTGCCATTAATTATTATTTTATTTACAAAAAAAACTCAACAACAAAAATGTCTGTTAGGATTTGGATATTTTGTTATTTGTTTATTGTGGACAGAGAGAAACTCAAATGGCCCTTTATGTACAAAACATTCCAAATTTTGTATTTTATCTAAAATCTTCCGTTTCCGTGAAAAAAAATTGATTCGTCCACTATTTATCCAAGAAGTATTTTGCCCGTTTTGCAAATTTTATGCCTTTAGGCTTTTGTGTCTTATTTCATTTTATCATTTGAGTTTCATAAGCTTTACTGCCACTGATATAGTAAGCAAATTGAGTAACAATTCGACTAGGGCTATAGAACCAATCTTTTTAAAATAATAGAATACCCTGAAGGAACCCACAAAAAGGAGTAGTACGTATTTATTGGTACTGGGTGATGGGTGTGTTTTTGAGTGTTCGAAAATTTGTATCAAAATTTATGCTGTTTTTTTTCGTCTGAGAAATGAATAATCCATATTGAAATCAACGAATCGAAGATGCTGACTCATTAAAAACTCATACGGGACTTAAAAAAAAAAAAAAACTAAAATCTTATGTGTTGGTCCGGGAACATCAAATTTTGTTCATCGATTTTTTTCTCGAATTCATACAAAAAGCTGCTGGAAGAGCTAAACAAATTTTGTGAGTAACAATTTAAGATAAAATAAATTTACGCCCTCTTTGTATTATTAATTTTAACAGCGATTACCTTCAGTTTTTACGACATTTTGTGCATTATTGCCTACCACCTCCAATTCATCTTCAAGTCCAGCTAATTGATCCTTTTCACGGGCTAAGAACTCGGCTGCCGGATCAACATCAGTTTGATCGAAATTATCACCAAATGCATCCATAATCAAGTAAAATTTGTTTTAATTTACAATCTAAGTAGAAATTCCACGATTAGAGATGATTTGTTGTGTTGTCACAAAGAGAAATGACAACGTTTCATGACAATCATTTTACGTTCCAGAATTAATTTAGTTCTGTCTATAGATTCTAGTTTGTTTTCATTGAACGTACTCACAATTTGACAGCTTTTTTTTTGCTTCAATTCAAAAGAAGTTTTGTGCAGGTATAGAGGATATTTTAGACTTGTTTTGAAATAACAAAAAATTAATTAAAAACCTACAAAATGAGTAGTGAATATGAATTACCGGACAAAAGCCAGGTTGATTCGGAGCTGCAAGAATTCCTATTGGTCGAAAAACAAAGGGCACAAATGAATGCTCAGGTTTACATAACCACAATTTTTAGATAGTGAAAATGTTGCTAATTTCATGTAATTTTGTAGGTGCACGAGTTCAATGAGATTTGTTGGGATAAATGTATTGATAAACCCGGAAATAAATTAGATGGCAAAACAGAAATGTGTCTTACCAACTGTGTGGATAGATTTATTGATACATCACTGTTAATAACAAATCGTTTTGCACAAATTCTTCAAAAGAATAGTGGCTAGGCAACTGAATAAGTTGGACTGCGATATAAATGTATAGACAATAGTAACGTTTTGTTTTTTAATAAAATATGTAAATATAGTACATAATATTGGATGTGTTTCCCTGCTAATTGAGAATGAGGTAAGTTTTCTATTAACGCAGTTTCTTTTATCAAAATATGACTGCCTTTAAAAAATAACAATTACGGTGATATCTGCTATCCTCATCTTTTCCATATACATAGTTTGACATGACCGAGTTGTGTTGCACTTTGTACTTTCTGTAGGATTCGGTTGCCAATCAAATAAAACCAATTGGATCCTGGATTCTCCTTGATTCCGGCAATCTATTGTAGGATTTGGAGTGGCTAATCCTCTAGCCAAAAAACCACGAAACAACAGCTGGGTTCCGAGTGCGATGTGATGTTCTCTAGTCGGGTTAATCCGAGTGGCGGCTGTACGTAAAACAACCATCCTGGAGTCTTCACCTCTAATACACATGCCAAATATACTGCAACAAAAGGCAAAGAACAACGCGCTGAAAGCATTACCCGGCAGCACATGTCCTCAACTGTGTATTTGGTACGCCATTGCTAACTATGCTGCCCCAATATAGTCTCCACAACTCTACAACAATTTTCTTTCTATTGTTGTAAGAATTTCCCCCCCCCCCCATAGTTAAAACTATTAAAGATGCAACTGTGCCTCGATGAATTGTAATAGTAGTCTTTCGATGAATAATTGTTGAATATATATCCAATATTTCCTATTACACTTATTATAGCTAAGCACCATTTTCCTCCTATACAGAATTTTTATTATTTTATTGAAATTATATTTTTGATATTTTCAACATACGCGATCGTACAAACTTACACAGAACATGGAAAATTCACGTCAACCTGGATTTGATTAAAATAGCGAATAGAGTGGAAAATTATGAAGAGTGGTGTGTGAGAACAATGTGGAAAATGCAACGAAAAACTTACGAAATTATTTTCCATACTCAGCATGTCGCATGCAATTTGCATATTAAAAGTATTATAACGTATGCAAAGTATTTGTTATGACAAAGTTTTGGCAAAAGTTTTCTTCCATATATTTATGATAAAGAAGACGACGACCGACAAAGTTGTTGAAAACGGACAAGCATAAGAAATGAACTTCTGTGTATTTTCTTAGTTTCAGTTATTTTATCTTAGAAAGTTTGCCGTTGCTAATACATTTTTGAGTATGTATATTTACTGTCCGTGTCCGTGTCTTTAGTTCCAAACATTTACACTTTTTCCTTCTAATGTTGTAGAGTTTTTTTTTTTTCGTTATTTTTTTTGTTTTTTTGATTAAAGTTTTGATTTTTTTTTTGTCGTCTCTTATTTTTAGTTAAATTAGACACAAATAGTTTTTCATATCTTTGATACAGTTGAACTTGCGGGATTTGCTACGGATTAGATAGTTCTTATAGACAATCCCAATAAAAGTAGAAATATTAGCTGATCCTACCTGTTAATCTGCCTGTCAGAACAATAGTTAGTACATCATAGAGGAGTGTTCGCCTTTTGCACCGCGTGAGACGACAGATACTTGATAGTTATGCTGTCGTATACTGAACACAGGGATATCCTGCAACATGTTAAAACGGTTGACTGGATGATGCATCGTGTTTAAACTAACCGTAAATGCACTTTTGCAAATTATAATAAAACTACTAAGAGTAATATAATATAATATAATATAATATAAGAGGACTCTGAGCGATTTGGCCGAAGCGTAGAATAGGCTCCTTTCAATTAAAATTTAAAAAAAACCAATCCCCCGCGAATTTTCTCATAAAGAAGTGTGCGTACGAAGAAATGAGTTGTTTTTCTATAGACTACCACATATTTAAGACTATGTATAATTAATAATTTTGACCATTTCAAAGAATTCTACATTTAGTGATGCTTTATTTCTTTAAAGAAATGAATTTTTCGATTATCTTGAATTTTATGTCACTACTTTTCACTCACGCCATCACAACCCGAAAAATATGGGAACGTGAAGTAACAAAAAAATACCCGCGAATTTTAATTACAAATTTAAAGAATAAATGGCTTCTTGAGTTTCAAGAAGAAAACTGAAAGCACTTTTTTTTTTTTTTTTATTTATATTCTGATTCCCAAAAAAAGTATAACTAAATTTGAAGAAAAACTTTTTATTTCAACAATTTGTGGGAGAAAGGAAGAAAAAAAAATGAAAAAGAGATGAATAAATATTTGTTTTGTTGATTTAGTATGCATGCTGACAAAGCTTATTCAGAACAAGATATTGAATAGTAAATAACACGCTTCCAAAGAAAAATAAAAATATAGTCAAATATAAAGAAAAAAAACCACCATTCGACTAAAAACAAGACTTTCCAATTTTTTTTTTTTTTTTTTTTTGGAATTCAAATTCAGATTTATCCAGTCCATCAGATATCATTTCGAAACAAAATATATGTTTTTCAACAATTCCCCATGAGTTATCTAAAATATTCAGCGAGCCAGCGGCAAATTAAATTTTTCTTACCACATCCAAAAAGTGATGTGAAATTCAGCATGCATACAAGATTGAGGCATTAATATTCAAAAATATCCAAGAATGTGTGTAAATGATAAGAAATTCATGGTTTTGTATTCACAACATGAATGAACAAGTTTGTAATGTGTGGAAGCTTTCAAATAAAAAATAAAAAAAAAGGTAACACAATATAATTGCTATATCATATTATATTCAGAGGGAGGAAAAGTTTGTGGGCTTTTCTTCGTTGTCAGTTGTCAGAGAGAATAGATCATATATCAAATAATATTTTGTAAGGACTCTTGCTGTTTGTTATACATACGGTGCTTCTGGTAAAATCGTTTTCAATGAATTTCTTTTATATTTGTAATTCAAAAATACAAAATTCTATCATTCATAGTCGGAACATATGTCTTGGAAAGAAAAATAAATAAATAGAATGGTCATTAGGGCGACTCTCATGACTTTTAATTTTTTTTTTTTTTTTTATGTATTCCCATACAGTGAATTTGTACTCTTTACACAGCATCTGGATAATTTCTTCTTTTCGTATTTATTAAATAAAAAGTAGGCATTTTTTCGAAAGTGCGGATCCGACTCACCTCGTATTGTGATATTATGATCGCTGTCGAATTGAAATCGGCTATCGAAATTAAATATTAATGTAATTACATTTTTTTTTAATTTTTTTTTTACAAAAAAACACTTGTTGAACTTGAAGACTTCGGTGATGACTAAATCATATAAATCCGCCATATAAATAGGTGTCGTATTTCACATATCGTTATCAGAAGAAATCCGAATTCGAATTTTTTAATGCTACAGGAGGAGCGGATATCAAATATCGAATGTCATGCCAAAGTATACAAAAATTTGGTCGAATCCAATATCGTTCATATTGTATAATAGAACCCCGTTATTTTTAGAGAGGCGACAACGGTTATTTGGCGGAATTTTCAAAATATCACATATCTCTGCATTACAAAATGATTTTTTGACATTTCGACATTTTCTTTGAGTTAGAGTAAAAAAATTATGTTAAATATAATCGCTGTAAAGGAATTTATCTTAATCTCTACTTGGATTCTTTCCTTCTATGAGAGTTCAATTTATAAAAATGCATAAATAATAAAGGATTTTTATAAATTGGGTCTCAAAAAATTATTCCAACTGCTTAATAAGTATAAAATACTCTACCTCTGTGGCATCTTTTTCTATTATATTGAAATAAATAAAACCATTTTAATTTTCCCTCTTTGTATATTTGATTCAAATTCGTAATGTTCGAAATTAATTAAGAATCATTGTGGATGGTTTTAGTAAATTATTTCGAGAAACTTTTCCTTTTAATTAAAAATTTTTTTTTCCCCATTAGGTAGATACTGGGAAGTTTATAAGCACCTCTGTGATGTGATATACACAAAGTCACTTGATTTTTCTACCCTCATTTTAGAGAGCTGCTATGCACAGAACCAAATATGTATATAGAAACTGAATGTGGATCTCCCCTACATCCCATTTAAATTTAATTTATATTTACGCCTTTTTCAATATTTTGCACACAAAAAAAAAAAAACCACGATTTCACAAATCCCATTTACAATATTATATATTTCTATCTATGTATATATATATATATATATATATATATATATATCTATTTCTATTTCTATATCTATATCTATATATAATATTAAAAAGGATGATGAAAAAACTTTTTATATTTGTTTTTGACATCATCTAAAATATCACCGGTTTGATTGTCTCACTTTTCACAATTGTCTGATGTTCTTATTTTCGACGGTTAATATATGGAGGGTTGACCTCCTAGGATTTGTGGTTTAAATATTCAGGAATTTTATGTATTTGTTGGAAAAACAAGTAAAAATCGTTTCGTTTTTTTTTTCTCCTCCTCATCATTTCAGTTTCAGATCACTTCTATCATACTCCTTGAATGGGTTGCACGAAATAGGAATATATTCCGTTTGATATTTATTTGTTGTTGTTGTTGTTGTTATTGTGGAAAGAATAGTTTGATTGATAGATTGATATTCAACATTTCTATTTTTCTATTGTCATAAAAATTTCGACAAAAGAATGTCACATGTGTGACATTTCCATTTCTGTGGTTGTGTCTCAGTAAAAAGAAGAAAAAAAAAATTGTATTTTCATTCCGGAAATATATATGTATATTGAATATTCATCATCCTGATGGCAATACCAATATGTTGTTGATATAATTCAAATTCTAATTGGCTGTTCTTACTCCAGTTCATATACTTTTTGAAGTACCTAAAATGCTCCCTAAAAACATTTTCAACGTGGTTTTTACAGATATGTACAAAGAAAATTGGATAAAATTTTTGGTCCTTTGGATCACTCGCTCGTTAACTCAAGAACGCGTTGTCCTCTTGTTCCACTTTATTTTATTTTATTTTTGAATTTTTGATTGGTTGAAATATATGTAGGGCGGCTGGTATCTCCTCACCCATTTGACCCCCTCCCATACCGATTTATTGAAAAAAAAAAAAATTTCGTCTTTTCTTTCATTAAATGACAATTGACATTAAATGACATTGTTGATTCGTCTTTAACCCTTATAGTACCCACCATGCAAAATTACTACATATAAAATATTCATTTTCACACAATTCTTATTTGAAATTGAAAAAAGTGTGGAAGCCGTATAGCTTTACTTAGCAGCCTTTTTAATATGTACAGTACACATGTACCTAATGTACATCTAGCTATATACTTCTAAAATTCTATACGTATCTCTTAATAGGGAGCTTTTTTTTGGCGAAAAAGTTTCTTTTTGTAAATATATTCTGTATAGATGTGTTTTATATACATTTATTTATTTATATACCTACTTATTACATAGTTTTCAACATTATACATATACAACGGACTGACTATACTTTTAATTTTATAGTTATAGGTATTTTTATAGAATGTTTTAGGTCTTTAGGATTTTGTTGTACATTCATCTATGTAGGTATATAATGTCTAACATATGTACATAATGTATATATTGTATATATAAATACTTTATTATGTACGATAGGCTGGGCCGTTTATTGTGGCATTTTATTTTAAGTGGAAAGTTCATGGTAGCACAATTAAAAAAAAAAACTTCGTTATTTAGCAGAATCGTTGAAAGTCCTAATTTTCTGGTCGTTGAAAGTTTCAGAAACATTTTTTTTAACAAATCCCCTTCTAAATTCCTTTTCACCCAGTATATATTGACATAATAAATGAGTTACTAGTTATTTCGATTTAAAATAATTGTTTTGCAGATTTGATGAGTCCGTGATAACTTTTGAGGGAGTGGGGGTGGTTGGTAAAATTTATTTTGGTGCACTATTAATAATCATTTTAGGTGCATAATTTGTGAGACGCTTACGGAACCTAAGTACATTACATGAATTATTATTTTTTGTTATTATGTACTTTGATTTCAAATAAATATTATCGGAAAATGGTGAGCCAGAAAATACTAAATAGCAAATTAAAAGTGGCTTTAACATTTTATTGTTTGTGACGCAAAAATTCCTACAATTTCGGCCCACCATAATCCATTTATATGGAATATCTATTATTTGTTATTCGTCTATGGTCTATCTATGCTAGCTATTCTCTATAGCTCTATGCTCTATGCTGTGCTATGGTACGTATTTCAGCTTTGAGCAAAATTTCTTTGAAAATTATATTATCAGCCAATCCAAATCGTTATTAGATCTTCTTTTTTTTTTTTTTTCGTCTAACATTTCCAAAAAAATTTGTATGTACTTCATGATAGATAAAAAGTAATCTACAGAAAAATCAAAAAACCCAAAAGCTAAAAACCATTAAATAATGGTAATGTGTACGTGTGTATATATGTATGTATGTATGTATGTATATAGTTATTATATATGTATAGCGTAGCCTATATATAAGTATATATGCTCTATGTATATACGTTGATACCTAAACAGCATATTATAGAAAATGTACCTTTCCTTAAATCCTTTGAGAATTGATACGGTCACAATAAGGTCCAGTCACGTAGATAGGGAATGAAAAACTGAAAATTGGAATATATGTGTATAAGCATATATGAATATATGTCATATCTGTAAAGAACGGGTTTGACTAGGAGCATTCCTTTTTAAGTGAGTGGCAAGAAAGGTTTATTAGTATATAAACTTCTAATTTTAATATAAATTAAATAATTATTCGGTTTGATAGAGTTATGTATCCTTTGAGTATTTATAATGAACATATTTTTTGTTAGAATTGTGATTTGATCGTAATAACGGTCGTAACATGCCCAAAGGGTATATAAATTCAGTGGCAAAATAAATTTGTTGTCTCATTAAATCCATCATCTTTATTACATTAATTTTTACACATATATCTATTGGTGCTTGTATTTCCCTCTGTGGCTTCTGCTCCTCTCCATTATACTAAACTGGAAAAGAACATAATCGCAGTTTACGAATTTTGGTCGGCCTGCTCGAAATTTTGATTGTAGCTGTCCAAAAAACTCAAAGAAGATGACCTGATTCTACAAACATGCCACTTTTTTCTAAAAATGTTGCTTCAAGAATAATTATGGTATAGGGATTTTATTTGTAGTGTGCAATGCCATACGGCACGCCGATAGAACTATTTCACTTTAACTACTTTACCAGGATTTTAAAAATAGAGTTATTTTTTTAGGCTTGAAGTTATGTAGGCTCACAAATAAATTGATAATCTTCAAATGATAAGCCGGAACCTTAAAAATAAATTGAAAAATACATGGTGGTTTTGTTTTTTTACTCATAAATAGGATTATGATGTATTTATAAGCAATGTGCAAGTGCATTGTTCAATTAAATACCTTACACCCGATGATAACTAAATTAAAAGCCATGTCATCCATATACAAGTTCATATCCATTCAATTGGATTATGTGAGCCTATTTTAATTATTATCATCAATAATTTATGTGGCCAGGATTGTATGTACCAATTCACGAATCTATACAAAACTTTAAACATGCATGCTCATGTAAATAAATTTTCAGTACACGAATCGAAAGTAGCACAAAAGAGTAAACATGCATATGGGTGCAATCCAAACAAAAGGATGGGTACGATTTATTTAAATTGTCCTGGAAACTCTGCCGAACTTCGCTGTGGAATATATATACTTATATAGTATATACATATATGTATTTATGTACATAAGTATATATGCACGTACATATATATTTATATATTATTAAGATATTTTCTCAAATGCAAATCCCTGATTGTATTTGCCTCGGATAGGTAGAATCGAAATGAGTTTAGTTTTTTTTTTGTTCTACTTACTTACAAACATTCTAGGCATGTATGTATATGTTACTGTGTTTTATCTGTCATATTCTTCTACATAATAGTCGGCAATTAAATCACGCAGTACAATCAATGCAAACTTCTAGGACTAATATCTATACAGTCTTCTTTAATTTGAAAAGATCAATTATTAGTTTTAGCCTTTGTTTATGGCTATCAACAAAAATTTTTCCAGTGGCGACTCGTGAGAATTATTGATCCCATCATCGTAGGACTATTTAAGAAAAAAATTTAGATCATTTTGATGAAAAAAAAAAAGATTAATAATTTATCCCTAGACCTATATGTAGATTATACCATATTGAAGATGAGACTGCGAAACACATCTTTTATGAATGTTCAATATATAGGCTCATTCTTTCCTTCATCGAGAAAAACCACGACCTGCCTCCAGGGTGAGTTACTTGGTTTCCCAACACAGAATCAATACCATACCGGAAAGACCGTAATCCAGAGGTACAGTACAATAGATGTATGAAGATCGCGGTGCTATGGGACTATAAGAACCAACCTCTCTCAAATCTATCTATCTCACCTATCCCAAAAATAAACAACAATAACAACAACAAAAACAACAACAAAACTAACAATTAGAAATAGTATAGGCTATAGGGCCATATTGACATGTATCAATTTGCCGATTAGTATTTGCTCAATACCAGAGTGCATAAATATGAAATTTACACGTTTTGGTGAAAATAATTCTGTGTACCTACACAAACACAAAAAAAAGCTTTGATAAAATTTACACTAAATTAACTCTTTTCAGCGTCAAACAAAATCCATATACGCAGACACGATACGTAAGGTAAAAAAGTTTAGGAAAACACAACACACGTTACTTATGTATGTGATGTGAAAAAAAAAATTAATGTACAAGTTGTGTAAATATTATGCTCTTTTGTGTTCCTTTTAGGTTTACATCTTTCTTTTGAACTGTGTACATTTATTTGAATTGATAAGATCCTGTAGAAGAAAATATTTGTATGGATATCCTCTTTTTTTTAGCTTTTGACATTAGAAATAATTTATGATAAAATTTTTTAATACCTAATTTAGTACATAATTATTTCTTCTTCTTCTTCAAATAATATATGTATTGACAAACTCCCCTCCCCTCGACGGCTCATTCAATGAATATTTTAGAATTTCCTGTTTCCACCTCAAAAGAATTTTTTATCCAATTTTTCAATATACATTAGCAAAATACATACACGAAAACCTTTATAATTCTTTTATGTTCTCATGAAACCATACCCATACCAAATTATGCTCAGAAACCATTGCTGAAACCCACAAAATTTCAGCATTAAATAATTAAGCGTTCTTTCATCTTCTTCTAATGGCCTATCCCCATTTTAATTTTAAACCTATATGCTATATATCCTGGAGTGAAGAATGTTAAATACGTTTTTATTTATGTTTGAAATGACAAAATGGCCAGTAGGTATATATAAGGGTTGTTAAAATATTATTCCTTTCCTATATCCCAATATACCAAGATTAAAAAAAAAAATTAAAAAAAATTAGGTAACCCGTACCTCCTCCCACCCACTCGTACATATCTTAAAAGTAAATTATTTGAAAAGTTATGCTCCAAATAATCATAATAAAATATTCTTGATGGATAATACATTTCAGAGAAATTTGATGTCCTTCAACTCCTGTGTGATGAATGTTAATGTATCGTAACATAACCAAAATCTTGCATATCATCGTATCGGTATAAAGATATCCATCCATATACTTATATTGCTGATGTTTCAAACTTTTCGGGCTATCGAAGCTCAAAAACGACGACCTAACATCTATATGTATATCGTTGGATCCTTACAAGACTCAGCTTTCATTTGCGGTAGAGTGACCATTTGCCTACGCTATGATTTTTGTAAGCTCGATGGCTTGGAGGATGTTCAAGTTTCCTCTATTTTGTTCTTTTATTTATAAATATGTATATTGTATATGTAGGTACTTATTAAAGTAAAATAATAAAAATTGTCAACGAAGCAAGCAAAAAATAAAAAAAAATATTTTCTCATAATGGCCTCTGTTAGTACCTAATGTAACATTTTTGAAAGGTACGGAATTATAGAATCGAGTCAATACACCTTCAGGTTAAATATCACGGCTGAATAAATAACGTGATTTGTTAATAAAAAAATGTCAGAAAAATATTGTCCAGATCGGCATAAACACATCCTATGTAGTAATTTTGATGAAGGGAAGAATCAGTGAGTCATTGACGTTTAAAATTTTGCATCCACATAAATTTTAAGTAATTTCCACTTTAAACAAAAATTGTATTGTATTGTAATTAATTGCCTTGAAGAAATTTATGGCAAAAAAACACTTATCATAAACACGGTATCTGGAAAAGTGTTCATTTCCATAGTAAATAGATTGAGGAATATTGACATAAGCACAGTGACAATGAAAATTATATATTTTTTTATTGATGCCATTTTATGAGATATTTAAAATTATTTAATGTCCCAATTTTGTGACCATAACGGCCAATTTCTTCACCGAGTACTACCGCTAGTACTAGTATTAGACCAAAAGTTGGTACTCAAATTGGTGTCAAGTCATTTCTTCACCAAGTACTAACGCGCTAATCTATCAACTTTGGTACCGAGTATTAGCTAGTACTCGGTATTAGCTGGACCCTCGAAATCGGCAGTCTAGCGACGTTAATACCT
>JANSTT010017794.1:0-59362 GCA_026745375.1 Platyura marginata | reverse complement strand
ATGTACATATATATGTATATCATTGTACTTCTAGTCTAGCACACACATATTTAATTTACAAGTCTTTCTAGAACATTCAAAAAGTTCTTCTAAACGCCTATCTGTCCAATGTACAATGGAAGAAAATGACATCTACTCTCATCTCATAGCATTTAGATTTAGTTTTAGTATACCAACCGAACGCTCTCAAAAAAACAAAAAAAATTGAACACGTGTACAATAATGTACATCCAATCAATCCGTTACGTCATTATCTCTTATTGTAAGGACAGAGTCGAGTTTAGGTTTTGATAATTATATCACTGAAAACAGTTTTTAACTATCTATGCACACTTTTCTTTATAGCTACCAAATATATAATATAGGAATGTTCTCATTTTATTTTACACTTTTGCACACAAAAATATAGTTTTGAATTTATACTTATTAAACTGTACCCTACGTGACTAACAGTTAGCTATATGCATTTATTAGGTAATCGTATTATAGTCCAATCCAATTCTTACCAAAAATTTTGCTATTGTTTTGTAAGCACCATAAAATCATTTTTCATCATAAAAAAAAAACTTCAACGCAACAAACAACTAATAAACTAAATAACAATAAATAAAAGCAAAATGTATTAGTGAAAATAAAAAAAAAATATTGCTCACATTGATTTTATGGTGCTTCCAAAAATCAAATGACGCAACTATTAGAGCTACTCATCACGTTAAAATTGTCAAAAACAATTGACTTAAAAATAACACAGCAAAAAGTTTCGATTATTCAATAACAATTCGATATTCGAGACGATTATTTTCTTCCACTTAATCTATAGTAGTTGTTATCGTTAGATCCAATTGATGGCTGACTTGTCCAAGCTGTTTGAATTGTTCTGCCGGCACCCTTTAATGTAAAACATAAAATTATTTGACAAAAAATAAAATAGACTAGATTAATGTGTTTACCTGCAATGCAGCACCTAAAAATTGTGTTACAGCTCTGGTAACACCAATGGCAGCCGATATTAATGGACCGCCAGCTGGAAATGGGCTTGAGTTCAATGTTTCTTGACTTTGATCTAGAGGTTTCTGTTAATGAGAATGAAATAAAAAAAATTATTAAGTATTATAAATGAAACTACTAAGGTAGAAATAATTGGCTACGCCGATTACAAAGAATCCGTAAGTCGTAGTCCGTATCTACGACTATCTATGTTTTCAGTACAATTAATATTAAGTAAATTTAAATTCAAATGATTAAAAACCCTAGAAATATATTTAAAATAGATTGCAACGCCATAACGGTAGGTCGTGGAACTATTTGATCCATCAATAAAATCTTAATTTTTGTATTCTCTGTAATTTTTGTTCTATTAATTTTTCTCTAATCCGAATATATTCCGAGTAAATGATAAAAACCCTAGAAATGATATAATATTGATTTCAGTGCCATAACGGTAGGTCGTCGAACTATTTGATCCATCAATAAAATCTTAATTTTTGTATTCTCTGTAATTTTTGTTCTGTTAATTTTTCTTTAATCCGAATATATTCCGAGTAAATGATAAAAAACCCTAGAAATGATATAAAATTGATTTCAGCGCCATAACGGTAGGGCATGCAATTTTTTTAGTACATTATGAAATCTTCATTTTTTTATTCTCTATAATTTTTGTTATATTAATTTTTTCTATATTCCAAACATATTTACTATAGAGTAAATAATTTATATTAAAATTAGATATTTTCACTATACTTTATTCGATTTTTCTACGATGACTTAATTAATCTAATCCTCTACCCGGCCAATTTTTGTTTAAGATAAAAAAATTAATATTAGTTAATTTTGGTACGAGGAATCCACATTTTTTTTAATTTTCTTGAAGTTTAGTCCTATTAGTGTACATGTACATATCTACAAATACCCTGGTATGGTAGAGAGGGTTAATAAATTAAGGGACGTTACAAATTCCAAATACCAAAGTAATAATGCCCTTTGATGCCACGCTCATTTAGGTATAAACAAAATAAGAATAAAAGGACATTATGTAAATTTCAAAGCTTCTATGCTGATCTTATTGATTTTCGAAATAACTAATATAATTTCGAAAACGATATTTTCTGACTAAACATTAAAAGAGTATAGACTATAGACCAATTCAAATAAGTATTATCATTATCAACCACAAATTACCGAATCTAAATCCAATCCATCGTCTAAACTAAGTCCACTCTCTGCCGAACCACTTCCTGGATAGTCGGATGGTAATCTCAGTCTTGGCGCTCTAGTTCTAGGTGGAGATGGTCGAGGACTTGGAGCAGTTTCTTGCCATGTTCTCCATAGCCATGACAGACCGTCCAAAATTGGACGTGATTGTCGAGGTGGTGGTGGCGGTGGTGGTTGACGAGGTTTGCGTGTTGTAGTTTTTACAACAGGATTGTTAAGGAATTGCTGAAATGAAAAAAAATTTAGTTTCGAAATACGAATCCAAAAAAAAAATACTTACAACCGGTATGTTATTATGGGCTGGACCAATTCCTTGCTGTTTTAATATCGTTGCTAAGATCGCTTCATCAGTTTTGCCATAAAATTCAGGACCTATATTCGGTCTTTGATTTGGTCTTGTATTTAGAAGGGACTGAAGCAGCTCCACTTCTCTAATGATTGCAGGTCTTTCTGTTGTTGTTGTTGTTGTAGTACTAGTAGTTGTCGTTGTGGTTGATGTTGTTGGTGATGTCGTTGTTGGTGCTGATGTTGTCGTCGTCGCCGATGTTGTTCTAGCCGTTGAACGAGGAACGCCACCAAACTGTCCTGTTAGAGTTGGTAAGTCGTTTGCACTAATTGGCCGACCCAATAATACCGATAAAAGTCGAAGATCATTATTGACAGATTGTATATCTTGCTTTCCACGATCAATTTCATTTTTCGATAATGTTGGCTTTTCCACCGAGTTTTGTAAAATGCTGTTCGGTCGTGCCGTCTTTGTTGCTTCACCACTTTCTGGCTTATTGTTGGTGATACTTTTACCGGTTCGATTAACAGCCAATTCGATTATTTTGTTTGCAAAGTCTGGTTTTGAAATGGCTTTTGTTGAGGTCTCAATTTTGGCTATTTGACGCTAAAATAAAAATGTTAAGTATGTATATGCATAGGTAGAACTGTGCTTAATAATTACTAATCCAGCTAGGAACGCTATATCATCCTCATCCGAAAATGTTGTTTCTTTAGGTTTCTTTGAGGTTAACTGTGGAAAACTTTCTAGAAGATCATTAATGTTCACATTAGATCGTTCCGTTGTTGTTGTTGTTGTTGTTGTGACGGGAATGGTAGTTGTTCTCTTTGTTGTTGTTGTCGTTGTTGTTGTTGTTGTTGTAGTTGGTTTTGTTGTTGGCTTACGGGTTGTAGAAGGTAACAGTAATTGACGCTACGGCAACAATAAAATAGTTAGATTTTTGTCACTTAATTGCAAGAATACAAAATTTGAAATCGAAAAAGTCTTTTATCATTCATAATCAAAACATGGAAACAAATTTTGAAACAATCACCAAATTTGTTCGACAAAAGATGTAGAATTTCCATTGTTCTGCAGGAATTTTGAAACGAGTTAAGTTACCAATAGTTTATTCTTCGTTATTTACACAATTTACAATTATCTACATGTTTTTTATACAATAAAATATAATTCGAAGAAACAACAAAAGAAAAGAAAATAAAAAAGAGAAGAAATTAAGGGAGAAAAGAAATATAATAAAGATTTCATTGATTGCTTATTGTTTGGCTTCAGAGTTTCGTTTAGTTTATTAAAAACAGAAACACCTCCAAATGAGACGCATTTCCTTCCATTTTTTCATTTCTCACGACTACTCCCTGTATCAAAATTTCATAAATTTAAGACAGCATGAATAGAATCAAAGACCGAACAGAACTATAATTGCTATTAATTAAAAATGAGAATCACCACCATAATCAGTATCCATATTAGATTACCATATCCTGAATCTCCAGTCGGGTTTATTTACTTCGAAACCATGGACAAATATTAATTATGTACAGATGTACTTACCAATTGATTTATAAAGCTTAAATCATCTCTATCGGAGTACGTAGATCCTCTAGATTTTTCTGTTGTTCTTCTTGTGGTTGTTGTTGTTGTTGGCTTTTCTGTAGTGGTGGTTGTTGTTGTTGGCTTTGGAGTTGTAGTAGTAGTTGTTGTTGTTGTTGTTGTGGTTGGCTTTGGAGTTGTTGTTGTTGTGGTCGTAGTTGTTGGCATTGGAGTTGTTGTTGTTGTGGTCGTAGTTGTTGGCATTGGAGTTGTTGTTGTTGTTGTGGTCGTAGTTGTTGGCATTGGAGTTGTTGTTGTCGTCGTAGTTGTTGGCTTTGGAGTTGTAGTAGTCGTAGTGGTGGCAGTAGTTGTTGTTGGCATTGTTGTTGTTGTTGCTACTGTACTCGTTGTCGGCGGTACAGTAAAAACTTCTTCCCGATTCGCCGATTTTGTCATTACCGGTGTAACATTTGCCTTTGTTGTCGGTGTTATTGGACTTAATCCAAGCAACTCTTGCAGAAGTAGTAAATTTCTTTGCAGCGTACTAAGATCTTGTGGTATAACCGTTGGACGATGGGTTGTTGTCGTTGATTTGGCAGTTGTAGGTACAATTATTGGCACAGTAGAAATTTGTTCGGTACTAGATAATTCTTTTGGTGTAGTGGAGCTAATTGTTGGAGGTACTACTACAACGGTTGTTGGTAAATTTTCTGTGGTAGAGCTGGTTGTTGTTGTTGTTGATACTGAACTTGATTCGACTTCAGCAAGAACAATAAATGGTGTTGCAGTTGAGAACTTTTCACTCACTTCATTATTATGTATCGTTGGACTTGTTGGCTTATTGTAATTAATATCGTTAATTATACTATTATCAAATGGCACATTAGAAATGGTATTGTCTTGCGTTATTTTCGTTACAACTGTATCAGTTTGTACAGTTGTGACGGCATCCAACGTTTTTCCCGCTTTCTTATTTCTCGATGTTGTTAATGACTGAACAGCACCGTTCTGTATTGATTTGTCCGTTTTTGCCTGTTCGACTAAATTTCGAATTATCTCGACACCTTTGCTGACATTAGGCTTTCCATTTGTCATGGTCTTTTCTTCTACACGGTTTGTCTGTAAATTTTAAGAAAATTCCAGATGTACAGTTAATGTCAGCAACGGTACAATTTCGGTCATACTTACTAAAACATCATTCAAATTTTTATTATTCATATTTCGTGACGGTACTAAACTAAAAACGTTTTCAGACTTGTGTTGGGTATCGGTTTGATTATATTTTTTTAATATATTTAATATAGATGGAGTAACCTAAAATTTATTTTTTAAAAATATGTAATTGATTTGTATTAAAGATTATTGTTGTTGTAAATTTGTAATATTATTAATATGTGTTGAAAGCTTTAAAATCAATTAATTATTTGTTTTTAATTTAAAAAAAATTTTAATTAAAAAAAAATGTCATGCATAGTTTGAAGGGAATCTCTGTATCGAAATTATTTTAATTAAAAATTGTTAATTGTCTTGGAATTAGTTCCAAACCTAAAATAAAAATTCAGTGGCTGCTCGTGAGAATTTTTGAGGCCATCATCATGGCACTATTTTTTCAAAAAAACTGACGTCATTTTGATGAAAGAAAAAGGAAAAAAATTGGTTACTCACAGAACGTCTTGACCGTTTTTTTTGTGGTTTTTTAAAAAGCAACACAATTCTGAACTTTCTTAATACTAAAGATATGGTTTTAAAACTTTGTATTTTTATATTATTTTAATTTCAAGCATTTTTTAACAAATAAAATTTTATGAAAAAATTAACCCTTTAAGCTCCATACATTTTGAACATGAAAGGGTTAATCAAGAATTTTGAAAAAGCTATTTGCCGTTCTCAAAATTTAATTGTAAGTACTTTCATAAGTTTTTAATTTTTAGAAAATGTTAACCTTTTCAAGTTCAAATGGTGCCTTTAAAGGGTTAACTTTTACAAATTTATTAATGTACTAAAAACATAAAAAATGTCTTCCTAAATAAATTTATACGTGTATTTTAATTTTTTTTGGTCAACCCTTTCACGTTCAAAATATATGGACCTTAAAGGGTTAACTTTTTCCAAAAAATTTATTTGAGAAAAAATGCTTGAAATTCAATGTAAGTAATATAAAAATACAAAGTTTCAAAATCATATCTTTGATATTAAGAAAGTTCAAAACTGTGTCACTTCAAAAACCGCCGAAAAAAAGGTCAGGACGTGCAATAAACGACCAATTTTTTTCCATTTTCTTCCATCAATAAGTAAGTAAGTTTTTTTTTTAAAATAGTTCCATGATGATCGGATCAATAATTCTCACGAGCCGCCACTGATAAAAATCGCTCCTGCAAAATTCTCATTTTGAAGGAAATCTTCTTTCATTTAGATTTTATTTGAAATAAAATTCCCGTGATATTGGAAAAATATTTCCCATATTTATGATCCTGGAACCGAAAAACACGATTGCGAATAATATTCATAAAATGTTCTCGAATATTTTAATAATAATGACGTCAATACATAAATTCCCTTCTGCTAGTAAATTTGGCAGATTATATACCATTGTAGAAGTGCTATTAACTGTAGTAGAGATAGTAGAAGTAGTAGTAGTAGTAGTAGTGGTAGTATCAATAGAAGTGGAAGTAGGAAGTGGAGCATTAGTCCCAAATCCAAAAACATTGCTGTTACTCGTGCGTTGAGTGGATAAGTAATGTTCTGACAATGGTCGTCGATATATTTCGCTATTTGGATCCGTTAAACTTTTCGGATCAATGTCGGTAATTTCCAAATTTCGATTTCGATTATCTGCCACAATAGTACCGTTCGGGAATTTTCGTACGATCGTATTATTTGGCAAAATACCGTACACAATTAATGCACTCTCAGTGGAAATCTCATCTGGATATTTCTTGACCACTGTATTATTTGATAGTATTCCATATACGACATAATCCCGTTTCGGTGTACGCGGCGTTGCACTGTGTATTCCAATCGGTAATATTGGAACACGTTGTAAAAACCGTGGCATATATCCTGGCGGTAGTGGTGTTGTTGTTGTTTTTAGTGTAACTGGTTGTGAATAGTGCGGCAGTGCCCTTGTGCTTGATTCTGGTTTAATGTATACTGGTTGCAGATCTCTGGGTTCGACAAAGGATGTGACTTGATGGGAACGAAGATTGGAAAAATCTTTGATTGTGGCTAAATTCGGATTGGAGGTAAATGTTATTGGATTTGGAGTGGATGTAGTTGTAGCCATCTTGTGAGTGGATGATAATGGAATAGTTGGTTCTGTACTTAATAAGTCTGTTTTGGTGTGTAGTGTAAAGGATGTTGTTGGTATTGAAAATTCGTGTATTTTCGTGTCATTTATAGGAACTGTTGTTGTATTTGTTGAATTATCTAATTCGGATGAATTCTTTAACGGTTTTATGGTATATGTTTCAGTAGTATCGTCAGAAGTGATCGACATACTAATTGTCTCTGTAGGTCTAGATGTAGTTGGATTGTCAGTGGAACTAATCATAGAAATAGTTTTATCAGTAGTCACCGATATATTGGTTGACTCCGTATTTCTAGATGTTGTTACATTTTCAGTAGTGCTAACAATCGATGTTGATGATAAAATATTTGGCATTTCTGTAGTCAAAATAGTGCTTCTCATTGAAGAAATAATTTCAGAACTAGAGTTTGGAAATTCAGTTGAATTTGCAGATAGTAATGTTCTGCTTATTTCCATATTGACTGTATCATCGTTGACTGTTGAACTGGACACAGATTCTTCTTTAATTGAACGTAGTAAAGATATAAGTTCTGATGTTGTTGATTCGGAACTTAAAATATCGGAAATAGTCGATGCAATTGTTGGTGCTGTCATTGGTGAGGCATTGTCAGATTCATTGGATTGGAGAGGATTTGTTGAGGATGATTGAAGTAAACTAGTTACTTCAGCTATTCTACTAATTAATGTAGATAAAGGAATGGATGATGAGGTTGATTCTGTTTCCGATATATCGGAAACCGAATTTGGATCATTGACATTGGGTGATAAGTTGGCGAAGGTTTCCGATTGTGTGTCAAAATTATTAATATCGGGTATAGCAAAAGCTTCCAATAAAGTTGTTAATGTGGTTTTAGGAAATGAAATATCAGGTCCGGATGGTGTTGATGGAAAAGGAATTAACGATTCATTTCTTGTGAGATCATTATGTGTTCCAGATTCAAGCGCATTGGATGGATCAGGAAGTGGAACTGCGGACGGAATAGGTAATTCTTGAATATTATGAGCACCAGATTCAATAAGCTTTGCTGAGTGTGTAGGTATTTCATTATCTTCGATAAACGCTTCCGGATCGAAAATGTTTTGTGTGTAATTTGTATAATTAAAAGCTTTATTTACAGTGTCGACCATGTGATCAGCACTATCACCGTGTACAACCATAAATGCATCAGGTATCAAATCCTGTACCTGTTGGATGGAAATGGTGCTTAATGTGGTTGTTGTGGGAGTTGTTGTTGTGGTGGGTGCTGGTGTTGTTGTTGTTGTTGTTGTTGTTGTTGTTGTCGTGGTTGTGGTAGTTGTCGGTGTTGTTGTTGTTGTTGTTGGGGATGGTGTACTAGTGCTCGAAGATATTGGTGCACTAGTTGATGATGTTAAAAAACTAAGACTTTCAGTGGTCTGTGACAGAATCTCGGACAATGCTCCAAATATTGACACCGTAACTGATGACGAATGATGTGATGTTTCAACGTCAATTGGATTTTTCATTAGGCCACTATGGATGGGCAATATTTCGTTGTAAATAGCGGCCTGCATATTTGGCATGGTTCTCTGAAAATTAGGAGAAAACGTGCTGGACTTTAAATAGTGCTGATAGATTAAAGCCAAACATCGGTGTGTAATGCTTTTAAAGTAGTTCGTTTTATTCATTGATTGGGTTTGTTGAATAATGTACAAAATGCAATCACCACTAAAATTGAACGAAATGAGTGAATATGAATAGTGTTACAAAAATGATAGCTATAGTTTAATAAAAAATAAATGTTAATTTAGGTACTAATACTTTTCTTATTCTTCTACAATGTATGTATATGTACATTGAAATTAAACAAAAATTAGAGTAACATTTACATTATATGTCAAATCAACAGAAGCCCCACAAAACGAATTATTTTTATTAATTGAAAAATAAATGTTTAAAGATGTATGTAAACATAGCCTACTATATAGTAGGCTATGATGTAAAGTAATAATGTGCAAATATAACATAATTAATTTTATAAATTTTTGAGACCGCATAATATCGAAAATAAATTTGCATACAACACCAAAAGTATCTCGTTGATTTGACATATTGTTGATTAATGTTAATTAATAATAACAAAAACAAAAATGCATAACCAACTGGCCAAAATCGCCTTCAAATTAAAATACCTTAAATTCCCTTATTAAATATCAAAAACATGAAAATCAGTTTCAAAAAAAAAATTCCTAATAAAATTTGATTGTTAAAAATAATTTCGTTTTCCATAGAAGTTCCAGTTCTGTGAACTATAACCAGGATTACGTAGTGCCCACGGATATTCGGTTTGTGGTTCATCATAGCCAAGTGGCGGATGTGTGATAGACCATTCCCATCCACGAGCCTTCAAAAAAGAGCAAATTTTGTATGTTTCTACCATTTTTGCTCAAGATTTTTTTATTTTTTTTCTAATGCAAAGTAAATTTTTTTATTTTTTTTTAGTTTGTGCACTTAACTTTTACATATTTTTGGGTGTTGAAAGAGTGTAGATATATATCCTGTGCTAACAATAATCTTGTGTGTGTAATGCTTGAAAATGAATGATAAAATTTAGTGTCTTTTTTTTAAGCATGTTTAGAACCAATGTTTGGCTTTTGACAATTTTAGTTTAAAAATTTGGAAAATTGCCTTACACAAATAGAAAAATTGTTTAAAAAAAACATACCGATTCTGTTGATCTTGGTGGAATTGTTGGCACATAAACTGGATTATGATTCGATGGGCCACCTCTTGTTCCTGTTGCCGATTTATATCCACCGCTTTTGTATCGAGTACTATATCTCGGTATGGGTGGTGAAATCTAAAAATTAATTTGAAAATTCAATTAACCAATTAATTATATCGTAGTGAAATATCAGGGGCACATACCGCACTTGTTGGTATTACATTTCCTTGGGTGTTAATCTGCTTGGCCTGATTGTACGATGTATATGAATCCAAGCGATTACCCGGAGGTCTAAATAATTTATGTCTATTGGGTGAAACAGTAGTGCGAGCCTTTGGTACAGTTTCCTCACTAACATTTCGGCTTTGTTTAATTTTGGAACTGTATTTATGTTGTTTCTTAGCAAATGTCTCTACTGAGGGCAGAACATTATTCTCATCTACACTACTTGCAATATCTTTTTCATTTATTTCAGATGTTCTCAATGGATTTTGGAGTTTTCGGATGTTTTTTCTCAGTGATGGTCTATCAATATTTTCACCATATGTTTTCGTTGAACTAGGGCTAGTAACACGATCGCTTCGATTTGGTATCGATCGAAGTGATGAAGGTCTCTCAATATTCTCCCGATAACCCCTAGTTGTACTAGAACCTTTTGTAGTGCTAGAAGGTATAGCCGTTGTAGACAGTCGATCACTCTTTCTTGGTGTTGAACGATGTGATTCAAGTCTTTGTGACTTTAATTTTGGTTTGATTATAGATTTTCCAACATTTGGTACATTATTGGTTCGAATTTTTTCTTTGGAGCTTGTATTTTGTTTTGCTTTCAAGAGAACTTTGAAGTGTTCTGGATAATTTTCATCTTCAATGTCTTCATTTTTTAAATATTTAGATTCTGGAAATTCTTCTAAATTGTTATTTCTTACAGTTCCCCTTGATATTGGCTGAATACCTTGTGTTGTGGCTCTTGGTGGCAATGTCGATCTAATTATCGGTCGACGACCTGGAATTGGTCTAGCCGACGATTCTGTAGTCACATTATTGTCTGTGTCCGGTACCCGTCGCTGATAGTGACGGCCTTTTCGTAAAGCACTTCGCACGGTTGACTTTTCATCTCTAACCTCATCTTCATGCCTATACTTTGTTCTTGTTCCCTCCGGGCCTTGTCTTCTATTTTTAAACAATTGATTTGGTGCCGTATTATTTGCGATATGATTTTGTCGCTCAAATTTGTATTCATTCTTATCGACAATAATATTGGGAACATTTCTTTGAAATTCACTTCTTGTCTGTACCGGCTGTCGTTCACTTGACATTCTCTTGAGGTCTTCAAATTCGGATTCATAGTCGTATACATTTGATAGGGATTTTCTTTCAATTTGGTGTATTTCCGAGAATGGTATGGGCAGATGACGCTGTCTGGCCGTTCTCAAATTTCTCGATCTCAACGATTGTTCTGTTGTTGTTATTGTTGTTGTTATTGTTGCTGTTTGTGTGTTGGTTTTTTGTCTATTTGCTCTACTTTTAATTGGCGAATCATTTATTCGGCTTTCATATCTCTCAATTGGTTCATTTAATCTCGATCTACTTCTATCAGTTCTTTGAAATGCTACATCCGGCCTAATTGCTCGAACTTTATTATTTCTTGGTATATTGTCGATATCTCGATTTATGGGCTCATCTATTAAATCAGCATCTAAATATGATGGATTCGATTGAAATTTTGTTCTTCCTCGATTTTGTGCCTGAAATAATTTTGTTATTAGAAATTTTACTTTAGGTATAGATTGAAAATAATTGTATTTATAGTGGTATTTAAATCAAATTTAGCAATAATTATTTAATCTAAGCATGTTCAATTGTTCAATGTTCATGTTTATTTGTTTATTTACTTTATAATTGAAAATTTCATCAAAATATGCAATTATTTTAGCAAATCAAATGAAACGAACAACATAGTCACGTTTTATTAAACAATAAGATGATTTTAATTAAAATTTGCAGTGTCTTTGTAAGGTCAGCTAACGTTTCTTTTTAATCACAGCAAATTTTTTTCAAAAATTGCTACTATTGCAAAAAATAATTTGAACCAGTAAAGAAGAAATAATTGGCTACGCCGATTATAATATACTCGTATGAGTATTTGTTTATTATATTATCTATGACTTTTTTCGTGTCTATTTTAAATTGAATACAAATGATTGAAAACCCTAGAAATGACATAAAATTGATCGCAGCGCCATAACGGCCATAACTTTTTGATCTTTAAATGAAATCTTCAATTGTTTATTCTCTATCATTTTTGTCGTGTCCATTTTTTCCCGCAAACCAAATATTTTCGAGTAAATGATTAAAACCTTAGAAATAATATAAAATTGATTCCAGCGCCATAACGGTAAATCGTGGAACTTTTAGGTCTATAAACCCTAAAGCGCAAACGGAGTCCGTTGGACTCCGCAGAGCAAGAAAAAACCTATAACTTTTTTAACCGGAGTTTTTTTACAATTTTTGAGTTTTTTAAGTTTTATAGAAAAAATAATTATAAATTTTTTTTTCACAACAATTGTATAATCACTCTTGCGTTTTTGTTATTAAAAAAATTTGCGCTTTAGGGTTAATGAAATCTTTATTTTTATATTCTCTATCTTTTTTGTCATTCATTTTTTCTACATTCGGACTATCTTTAGAGTAAATGATAAAAATTAGGTATTTTTGCGTCAGATCTTTATTGACTCATTTACATTGGTAAGTTTTTATATAAATTAGCTACAGTTATTTATAGGATTGCTGAAGGTAATTTTTGGGCACAATTGTTTTTTGGATCAAGAACATAAATTTTCTACCTCAATTATAGAGTGAATGTTAGACATAAAATCACAAGAAAAAAAAAACAAATATTTACTAATCGTGGCAAAACGTCAAGAGAAGTGTCAGTTTTAAAATTAAAACATAAAATTTGCATGTTTTACTTAATATATTTACAATGTACCTACATATGTATGTACATATAACTTATACCTATATGTATGTTTTAATTAATGTGTTTGCATAACATAACTTAACGCATTCAATAAGCTTACATGTGTGTTTGACTTTTCTTTTTTATATTACATAACTAATACTATCCATCCAATCCATATCTTGTACATTTGTACAACAATCTTATAATTTAATATTTTGCACACGCAAAGGCGGACACAAAACAGTGCACATTTAATGTCCTTCTTCCGACTTAACATACTTATTTAATTCCATAGTACATTACATAGGTACACATGCTCAAAAACCTCTATGCTTAATGCTTCATGCACCATAGGGCAATACAAATTTCTTTAATTATCTATCATTTAAGAAACAATTTTAAATTAAATTTATAATTATCTAATAACATTCATACTACAACACATTTATTTCATATGAACGTAATAAATTTAATTCTCTTTCTTTACTTTTATATTGATATAAGACGGACAGACATTCAGTTATTAATGTTTGGCGTTTTTTTTTTTTTGTTTTTTTGTTGCCAACTTGAAATCAGACAAAATTCAACTGCCATTAACGGCTAATTTTGACTGTGCGAAAGTAAAACCTGACTGAATACTCACATTTTTTTTTCTTCTATTAAATTAAAAATTGTAATTTTTTTTTCAAAATATCGTCTGTACCTGTAACTTTATGTACTCTATGTACACGTACAGTACATTCATTCTGCGTTATGTAATAAATCAAATTAAAGTAAATTTGTTGTGTTCACTGAATGTGTACCGCATGTTCTATTAAATTATTCATATTAATATTTTTGACGCCGGTAAAAAATTAATTGATTAATAATATTTCAACAGAAAACAACCATGATACATATATCAGTTAGTCCGTCCATTAGTATGGTTTTTTTTTTGGTTAACCTACATTAAAATTTTATCAATGAAAAAAAAATTTATTTAATTTCGACCAATGTCAAGCTTTCTTTTAAATGAAGTGACGCCATTTTTCCGATTTTTCTTTTTTTTTCGGTCAATCTTTCAAAAATATTAAAAATATTTTAAATCAAAATCATCGATTCGCAATTATGCTGATGAATTAATTAATTAAAATAATATTTAAACGGCTAGGCTACGTGAAAATGTATTATAAAATATTTATATGTGAGATTAAAAGAAAAACAATAAAGGATAGTTTGACCAATTACAGTATACATAAATATGTGCATGTGCATATAAAATTTAAGTGAAAATTGAAAGTGGAAATTTGTAAAAAATATTCTTGTGTCAGTTAAAAATTTAAAAAAAAATAAATAAGGCGATTAGAGTTAACCGTAAATTAAAGCTGAATACACGAATTCAACGGTCTAATTAGATATTGGGGTTTATTCATGGGTGTCGAATATATTCGAAAATTTAAATAAAAGCCAAAAAAAACCAAGTTTTATGTTGTTTAGTATTTATTTTAAATTTTTCAAAATAAAATTTGATTGTTTGTTCAGAATTTTTTCAGGCATTTGAATTTCATAATACATGTGAAATTCCATTTTTAAGATTTTCATTTTTAATATCAAATTTATGGAATTCGGGAAAAAAGTTTCTGTTCAGATTTTCCAAGTATTCCCTTACATAACCCTAAGATTTTCGAGGAAAAGTTTCTTAAAGAAATCATATCCCCCTATCTAATAGGAAAACTTTTTTCCCAATTGGATGCTTCTAATATTTATTGGAAAAAATATTTTACCAATCATTCATCGATATGGTGAGACATTTACATAGAAAACACATGTCAGTAAAAGTTTTTTTTTAAATCAGGGAATTGAAGTTTAGCCTCAAGACTGGCCGCAAATTAAAGCTGAGAAATATGTCGTGATCTAACTCGTAGTTTAGTATTTAATATGAATTTTAAAAACTGAAATTTAATTTTTTTTATTGCAAATTCAATAATTTATTTGTTTTTAAATATTCTACTATTTTTTTTAATATTAAAATATTTATATAATATTTAGTGCAAAAAATTTGTTTAGAAAAAAATCTGAGCCACCCTAATGGCTAATTAGTAAATTTATATACCTATCAACAAAAATCAAATATGCACCTACTGTAGATATACAGTGAAACATTTTTTTATCATACAAATAGCTAAAATTGTTTTTATTTATCCATATTATTAACAAAAACTAAATCGAAACAAAAAAATGGAATTTTATATTAACGAATAACGTTAAATAGCAAATTATTTCGTTTTTTTCAGTTTTTCAATAACGTTATTCCAACACTGTTTAGAAATAAGCGATTAGGAACGAAATAAAATAATTTATTCAATTTATATGTCTCTAATCGACATTGTGAATTTCAATTCACTTACAAAAAAAAAGGAAAAAATGCAGATAAGTATACCTAAATAAATCGATAAGTAAAAAATCGAACATAACTAGTCGAGTCGTAAAGCTTTCTTTAAAAAATAACCTTGAAGAGATGGAGAACATGTGCTTTTCATCGCATATAATTTTTATAAAAACGCTTTGGATGTCGAAATTCGACATTCCATAATAAATATTTTTTTAAGTTTTGTTTTTTTTTTCTTTTTGGTTGCTTTTTATTAATTCGTTTCAATTAATTATGTGTAAAATTATATATCATGATGATGAGCAAATTGAATTTAAATTTTTTTATTAAATGACTACAAAATCAAGCATAATCAGTTTAACATCTTAATTAATTAGAATCACGTCCTCTGAAAAATCATTTTGTGTTAGCAATCTTTTTTGTATTGGTTATCATTGTTCAAATTATGGTGGTTTTTTTTGGAATTTGATATATGAGTGACGTCTTCATAATTTTTATTTTTTTTTTATTCAAATTGATTAGATAATTATATGTTTTATTGTAATTTTCCAATTGCTTGACCCTGATCCACTAAATATTTATAGGTATCGTATAGGCAAGGCATCCTTTTTAAAATTACCCAATAACTCTATACAGTAGAGTGCCGAATAGTATACCTCCCCAAATTGTGTGCGACTGATATACTAACTATTTCTATTATTTAAAATGTGCCAAGGGTACACTATTTGGATCTAGCCTTATCATTACCATGAAATTGCTGTGGACCATGAAACACCAGTACATTTCCGAAAATATATTTTTTGAAGATAAGAAAGAAAGAAAGAATATTTTAAGGAAGAATATAATTTGATGAAGAACTTGTACTGGTTTTTCAGGAAGAATCGTAATCGTCAATGGACTTATGGACGATCACTTATCGTCATCATCGAAAAGAATGGCTGTGAAACTATTGTGTCAGATTAACAAATATTTATTTGAGTATACATTTTTGCATTTTTATTTTTTCAGTTGGTAGTCCGAATAGTGTACCCTGCAGTGGCGGAGCGTAAGTTCACACTTAAAGTATTCACATATACACTAAATCTATATAAATGGATGCATTAAAATGGCTTCTGGGAGGTCAGGGTTTTTAGGTTAATTTTCAAATTTAGCAGGTCAGCCCCAAGATTCTGGTTCTTTATGACTATAGTCATATGAGTGATTCCCTTTTGTTAATAAATGGCAGTCACTGATTTGACTGTAGTCATAAAGAACTAGAATCCGGGGGCAAGTGTTTTTTATGGGATTTATACGATTAATTTTTTTTCTTAAATGTATCGCCTTGAAAAAGGCATTTTTAATAATGTTTCAATGAACTTAACGAAGACAAACTTAAGATTAAACATAGAATATTAAATTTATATTTAAAAATTTCAAATTTTTTAGTAAATCTTAATAATTTAATCTTTTATTTAAGAAATGGTGTGTGAGCTTAAGTATTTATTTAAATTGGCTTCACCAAACGACGTGAACCATTAGACGAGCCGCCACTGGTACCCTAGTAAACTATTTGGATAAGTATACAAGTCAAGATTATTAGGTAGGATTTTCCATATAGTAGTGCAACATGGTATTATAATCGGCACTCTATAGTAATTTACCATTATGGTCAAATCATCGTCAAATTATTCCGAAAACATATCAATTGTTAATTATTCTTTTCCACAAACAAGCATTTTTAATAATATAAAATAAATTTGTCATAAAATTATAATAATGCGATTATTTCGTGTAATTAAGAAATTATAATAGTTGTAAAACGCGTTTTTTTTTTTAAACAACTAACAGTATGCTAATGTGTTAGTACACAATCACAATAAATATGTACATTAATGGAAAACAATATGACCACACCATAGAAAATATGAATAAAGGTTACCGGTTCTGGGCTATTAATACATAATAAATCTAAATTTACATGGCGTGCGGTTAGGTATTGTCTAAATTAAATGGTCATTTAATGTCAGATTTCACGTCAAAACAACCTGTGACAATGGAAAAATGACAATAAAATATTTTTCTGATAAATGTCAATTAATGAGATGGTAAATTGAAACTAATTTCAATCAATTGTTAATAATAAAAAAAAAAAATTTTGAATGCAAAATTTATAATAAAACTTTATTTTGTTGAAATATAGTTAGAAACACACCCACAAAAGTACCAATTGTTACAAATTGTTATACTATTGTCAAATATTATATTATCTACTAATTTAAAAAAATTGGTTCATTCCTTGGGTTAATTGAAATTCAATTATAAATAATAATTTTTTTTTTTTGTCATTTTTGTATCTCAATAAACAATCTTAATTAGTTGTTGATGTGTAAATGCATAATTAAAGAAAAATCAAACCATTCAAAGTCGTTTATTAAAGAGCAAGGCTATATATGCTAAGTACTTAATCCGGATTTTTGTTGAATTAATGGGGAAACAAACAAAAAAGTTCTATTATAACGTTCGTCACAACTTTATATTAAATCTCACACTACCTAATAAAAAAAAAATGTATTTCCAATGAGATTGGTTTTAAAGTGCAGTTGTGCTACAATTTTATAACATTAGCAGGTTTCGACTGGCTTTAAATGCTATATATGGAGGATAACAATTTTAAAAGTGAAATCAAGGCCATTTGACCGTATTGAATAATATATAGATTACATACATACATACATTATACGAGTAGTTACCTCTACGTCTACATTGTAGTTCGGCTATTTATTCTTATTTATTATATTTTATAGGAAATGTTTAGTCGCTCGTTTATGACGCTGTTAAGTCACTATATGAAATTAAAGATATGATTTATAAGTATTTCGTATTAGGTATTAAAAAATTAAATCCAAAAAAAAAAAAAAAGAAAAAAGTAGTTTAATTTTTTTGTGCATTGAGACGTAACGACCACTAATACTTTATCATCTGTTCTTTGGTTTCAACGACAAAACACCATTTTAAATCAACCCATTATTTCCGCCACATTGATTTATTGGTATTAATTATAAAAAAAAAAATGTGCAATAAAGCTCAAAATACTTTCATTTATTTGATTATGCACTCAAAACAGCACCAAATATGTACATTATTTTGTATAAGTATATATACCTAGCTGTATTGCTAAGTATAAAGTTATAATTTAGGTACATATTAGTACATATGCAGTAATAATAGTTACCTATTGCAAAATTAATGGCTAAATGTCGGAAGGGTTTGAACAAAAAGTACTTTAAAAATACATTAATAATATTGATATATTGAGAATTGATTATAAACTAAGCGTGCAACAATCACAGGCACAAATGGCACACTGAAACCGGGCCGCAGATAGATGCGAGGCACTTCATGAAAAATAATGATCAACAAATATCAGAAATCATATCAATATCCAATCCATATATAAATTTGGTGACTTCAAATTTTGTCTGATATTGTATTGCATTGCATTATCGTCTATTTGGAAGGATGAAGCCAAAAATATTATCAAAAAAAAAAAAAAAATTGCCAAAACGAAAATCAAAAGACTAGCTGAGAAAAACTGTCTTCAACTAAATTATAGCCAAAACTATAACCATAGTCGAAAGAATGACCAAAAACATCCATCCATATTGTGTACAGTGGCGTCTCGTGAGAATTATTGATCCCATTCCCATCGTCATGGGACTATTTTTAAAAAAAAACTTACGAAAATGAAAAAAAAATTGGTTGTTCACAAAATCTTTCATTCTTTCGGCGATTTTCGAAACAGTGACAAATTTTGAACTTTCTTAATACTAAAGATATGATTTTGAAACTTTGTATTTCTATATTATTTTGAATTTCAAGCATCTCTTGCCAAATAAAATGTTGACCATGAAAGAGTTAATCAAGAATTTTCAACGACCTACTCATCGTTCCCAGAATTTAATTGTAAATACTTTCGTAAATTTTTAATTTTTAGAAAATGTTCAAAATTGTGTAACTTTTAAAAAACCGCCAAAAAAACGATCAGGGTGTTTGGTAAATGATGAATTTTTGAAGTTTTTTTATTTCTCAAGAGTAACTTTTTTACACAATTTTTTTGAAAATTATTATTTTTTTTTGTTAACTTTTTGACCGCATTATTAGTTTTTAGATATTTTTGACAGGTTCAATAGGTTTTATCATCAAAAAAAATATGATAAGCAAACTTAACATTCAATCGTAGACTACTGACATTTTGATAGAATCTAAAACTCATTGCATTTTTAAGGAAAAAAATAACTCAAAAAAATTATAAGTCGACTTATCATAATTGTCTTTGTATGACATGCAGAGTAGGTAAAAGCTAAATGGACAATTCTATCCTGCAGCGCTAAAAGTTGTTTTTATTATAAATTTTACAAATTTACATTTGAACGAACCTTCACACAAAGTAGAATATGTATCTGTGAAAATCGTGAGTATCTACAATCTACATTCTACATTACTATACAAATTTGACGTTTAAATATATTACATCTTACATATTTCATTTGTTTATGTTGACATGTTATATATAACTGCATATAGACAAATTAGATCTACATGGCTGGATGGCTATATCTTTTACCAAAAGAAAGAAATAATAAATTCTACCATAACAATTATTATATTCAAGCACATTTTACATGCGTTTAATTAAATTTTTCTTGCAAAATATATTCATTCACCTGAGTATAATACAATAAAATTGTAACCTCAACAATTTAAATTCAATTAAATCAATTAAATATGGTTTTGAAGATTCTCACGATATACATAGATACAGATAATATCAGAAAAAAGCAAACAAATTAAATTTTCGTGTGTTATGGTAATAACCGTAAAAGAAATAATAATTTGTATGTTATAATATGAGAGTTACTTGTCATTATGTTCATTATAAAAACAAACTGGTAATAATGTTTGGTGTTAAGTAACGTATAATGATAAATCGTTTTTGGTGACCGTGGAATAGTTGAAATAAATTGAATAAGTCATCTTGTTCCATTTACTAGGCGAATTGGTAAAAAAGTACCAAAGCCTAGAGCATCTCTATAAACATAATATCATTTCTTATACATATGTAGTTATTTGTCAGATATAGTGAACTCATGAGCTGAAAATTCAATATAATTAAATTATAGGAAGTCATTCTTCAGTAATAAATTAGTTGATAGAATGTAGTAGGGTATTATAACTTTGGTATGGAGTTTGTAGAACAAAAACCGCCACTATCGCCTTCCTCGCGAATGGGTATAATCCTGTGTGTACCGAATTTCGATATAATATTCGGAATAAAGAAAACATTAATATGACAAAAATTATAGAGAATAAAAAAATTAAAATTTCATTATTTGACCAAAAAATTCTCCGCCCTACCGTTATAGCGCTGCAATCAATTTTATATAATTTCTAAGCTTTTTAATCATTTACTCGGAATATATTCAGATTAGAGAAAAATGAACAAAACAAAAATTGCAGAGAATAAAAAAATGAAGATTTCATTAATATGCCAAAAAATTCCACATCCTACTGTTATGGCGTTGCAGTCAATTTTAGATAATTCGTAGTGTTTTTAATCGTTTCTATACACTTTAATCAATATTTATTTGTTGTACTAAAAAATTGGAAAAGGACAATGTCATAGATAATAAAAAAATAAGCATTTTTTCTAAAGACCAAAAAGTTCTAAGCTTAACCATTAATCATCTACATTCGATTTTATTTTACCATGTTATACGAGATTATAACCACGTTGTACAAGGGACGTTCTCAATTTCAATATCGCGTTGTAGCGAAAACGCGTTATAGAAATATCGCATTATACAAGGGTTACCTTACAGTACATACCATACCATACAACAGCCAACAGGTATTATACATAGTCAGTCGATACATATAGGTATTTATTTATTATTTTATTATAATTGATTTTTATATTTTATTTGCCAATCTATCTACTTCTACATCAGCCTACATAAATGCACTCCTAAACCAGTTTTGATTTTACCCTCTTTTTTTTGTATCAATATTTTGATTTACATTTTTGTGCAAAAAACGGAAATTACATAATTATCAATTCAATTATTGCTATAATCTTTTTAATTAATGCATCAATAATATAAAATAGACTTTCCATACAGAAATATTTTCAAATTGGAAATTAATCGTCTGCTTTCTGCACCTAGTGTAACTATAAAATTCGCGGAAATGTTTTATCGTTAATTTTGATTGATTATTAAAACAAAAATGTTGAGTTCTTTTTTTTTTTTATTATGTTATGTGAATGAAAAATAGTAAACAAATTTATCAAAAAATCAAAATAAAAAAAAAACCGTAAAAATTGGCCATTATACATTTTTTCACATAACACTATAAATTTATGTTAAACTTCAAGTATTTACGCATACAAATTATTGTATTTATGTAATACCGAATTCAGTTTATTCACATTTATCGTATTTTGCTCTTTTTTCACTACTTAGCTATTTATCTATCCCATAAAATAAAGTAATCGCGATCAAGTATTAAGCTAATATTTAAATTGTATGTTGACGTGCCATAGCCGTTGTGCAACAATCAACATTTCAATATTGCTTAGTCATTTTCATTACGGTTGTAAAGTCGTGCTAAAATTAGTAAATAAAAAAAAAAATTATTAATAATGGAACAATTTATCTGTCGATATTATTATGGTACGGTCTATAACCTTGCAGAATATTATCAGTGCATATACGATGTGAGTTTGATTGGAAATATTATTATTATGCAAAAGTAAACTCATTTAGGTACAATATCTGTGAATTGGAACTTTAGTGAAGGTTATCGTGTGATGCTTGAATTTTCTTCTATTTTTATTATTATTTTATTTTATTATCGCATTTCAAAAATATTTGTTTCTAAAGCGCCCTATTCACGAACGAGCAAATTCGACGAGCATCTTGCTGCGGGAGCAAATTACACTATGGATGGTGTTACTTTTTGCTCACCGCAGCAGATTCGATGAAAATAAAAAAAAAATTGATTTTTATGGGCGTCGCTGTTTGCTCGACAAGTAAATCCGATCATGCATGGCGTTGCCGCGTTAGCAACGAAGAAAATGTCGGACTTTTTTTCAGTTTTTGTAGAATTTCAATCAGTGAAATAATAAAAATGTCTGGAAGCCAACAACTTTGGTGTCAACTTTTTGTTACAGGTATCTCTTCTATAATACACGGTAGATACGTTCCAACATAATTCCGTGTTATACAAAACCGTGCTGTATGAGTTAGGTTAGGTTAGATTAGGGGGGCTGTAGGCCTATTGACCCTTCACCACTGAGACCTAAAAAATCTATTGTGGATGTCCCTACTGATATTTAAATGTCCTCTATTAGCTAGGTGTTATTAATGAGTTGTTCTGTCGGATGTCGTTGTAGCCTCCTAGGTGGCGAAGCCTCTTATGGGCCAAGGCCGGACAATCCCAGAGTAAGTGTTCTGCTGTTTCATCTACTTCGAGACAGAAGCGGCATGTAGGGTTGTATGAGTTAAATAGATATTATCTAGTATTATGTTACATGAGAATTTCCGCAATTTTCTTAGAGTCAAACAGTGTTGCATGATACCCTGTTGAGGAGGGTTATACCTGTATTTAAAGAAAATGTCACTCAAACAGCAATGATACTGAGACGACAGTAGAATGGCAACTAATTCGTTGAATTTGCTTATCGTCGATAGGCCTTTAGAAATTAAAAAAAATATATAAAAATTCAATACAAAAAGATTCCATCTAAATTTGTTTTCATTCATTTTGCTATAAATTATGATATAAAAAGAATTCTGAACCCTTTCTATTGTACCTCACTAAGGATAAGGGTAAGGAAATTTTTGAAAGATAATAACATTATATTAAATAGAAGGTCAGTGGAAATATGAAAACGACAATGTTCCCATATGTGTTGCCATATTTGTACAGTTACACATAACTACATAACTAAAAAACTAACTAGTATGTTTACATGGCGCCTGTCCTGATTATCTTCCTATTTATCGAATTACAACAAAAAACAAAATTCCTCCAAACAAGTCTAGTAAGTTTAATTAATGTCGGTGCCAGATTACAGTGAGACCTGTCTATAATCTATATAAAGTCTTAGCCAGTCTGATCATTAGGTACATTATATTAGTATGATAAGCATCACTGATCATTCCTGTTTTGAAATAATATTTTTTTTTTTAATTATTATTCCTATAAAATTATTTAATTGAATATTTTTATTGATTACATCTATATGCACATCATAAACTTGTTGTGGCACTTCTGGTTTTGACAAGCTATACACCACTGATCCATGCCATGAGCCGGTTGCCGCGTTTTTTCATTACTAATATTACGTTTGATTTATAACATCCAATGTATTAATTTTATATACTTTTCCTTTCAATTCATAGGTCTATCTATGAAATTTGTCGTATAATTTAAGATAAAATGTATATTTGAAATATATAGACAAAGTACATACATACATAATGTACATATATACCAAATATATGTATATATAATTAAATTTTATTCATATTTTAATAATAGTAAATATTGAAGTTAACGGCTTATGTAGGTCACGATTGAAATAAATAAATTACATGAATGACAGATAATTTAACAAGATCAAAATTTCTAATCATAATCCATACACATATCCTGTTTGATATCTTTTTTTTATATATAAATGTATGGCACCTACTATGTGGTAAAATGTCAAAATATTATTCACACGAACACGACCACAATTAATAACAATACAAATCGTCATAAACACAAATCACCTTTAGTTGACAATACATAATACGTACCTTATGTATGATATTGACACATTACTAAATAATGCAACTAAATAATGACCTGATGATGGCAAGAAAAATTTCACTTTTTTTCTCTAACAAGTATTTTTACGAAAATGTAATTAAATTTAATAACACGCTGGTGTGTGTGTTTTCTGTATATATGTAACTAATATGCAATCGTAAATTATGAGCATCTTGTTACGTTTTGCAAAACAAATCGATCAAGCGAAAGTTGCAGGTAATAAAACTCCCAGATTACCTATTTGTAATTAATTTTTTTTCTTTTTTTTCGGTGGTTAATAAGCGGGTCGTAAATTAGTCATTAGTACCTACATGTCTCGTATATATGAAATTTTTCGATAATTGGCTCTACATATTTTTATGCGGTGTTGAAGTAAAATTAAAAATGGGAAATTTAAATAAAATAATTAACTTCTGTTGTAGAGTTATGTAAGTGCAAGTGTACTAAAATTATTTACTCATTTCTTAATTATAATTTAAAGTTTGAGAAACAAAAATTACCATTTCGGATGTCAATTCGTCAAAAAAAATATTTTTTTTTCCCCGGAACTATAGAATTGAATAGTTGCAGTATTTCAGTATAAAATTAAAATTATGATGCGCTGTACGGCATTATTTAAAAAAAATATAGACCCCAAAAATTACATTTTTATTATTTTTGCATAAAAATCTATTTATTTATATCTTTCCCTAATAAAATTTGTTTGAAATGAAAATTCAAATATTTCCAATTCATTAGAATTGTAAGAGTTTAATTTTTCTTTTGGATGAATCCGATCACACTTCTACTTCCTACTTGGAAGGTGGAGAAAAAAACGATCATTTCAATACGAAAAAAACCGTAGAAGTTCCATTGGATCTTGAATTTCCGAAAAATAATGCACAAAATTTCGATTATTAATTGGAATTTCCATTGGAGTCTTCAATCAAAATGTTGTTATAGGGTTGGCTAGTGATTTTTTTTTTTTCGAGACAATAAATCTGTCATTTCTTTATTTTTCTATAAGAAAAATTTTAAGTCATGATTTCATATTTTTTCAGTAAATCAAAAAAATATTTTTCATTAGTATTACAAAAAAAAAGCTTCTAACATATTTTGTTTATCTTCAGAAAAAATGTTAAAATTAGGTAACTTGTCACTAGAATAACTCCAACAAGATTAAGTAAAGGAATTATAAAGATTATTATATGTATTCAACAATAATAATCGTTGGAATCTATTTCTTTGACTACAAAACGTACAAAACGAATATAATTTCTGTAATCCTTTTATTTTCTTAATACACGTTAAGTATATTGCTTAAAAAAAGTGTTTGGTATTGTTCAAGACAAAAATAATCTTATACAAGATTTATGTATTCATGAAATAATAATAAAAAAATAAATACAACTACAAATAATACCAAACAAACCAAAACAATAAAATAAGACCACAATCAGTGATTGGAAAGTGCTTTTCATAGACATATAAACAGGCTTTACAACACGCTTATTATATTTAAATGAACAATATGAGTTTATAAATATTATTTTCCAGACAGAAAAAAAAACAACAACAACAAAATGTAATTCAATAATGAATTAATATAAGTAATACAAGTATTATCGTGACTATATTTAATAAAACAATTAAATAAAAATCTTTAAGATTAAATTCTTTTAATTTAAAAGGAACCTTGTACCGTTTGACGGCTCTCCTTTCTTTGACAATTTGTCTTTGTTGCCAATATATGGGGCGTAACCAAATTGATAAATAAAACTTCATTAGTTATTGTCATTTTAAATTTAAATGTCACGATAACCGGACAATGAAAAATATTAGCTTACATTTTATTAGGTGTACATTAACAAAAACTGGTTAAACAATCCGATTATATTTGAATTAAATTTAAACGCTTTTTATGTAGGATATCAAAAGAAAAAATAATTTTTTTTTAATCCTTTTTCATAAAAATGGATAAATAAATAAATTTTTTTTAATCCTCAGAGTGTCCAATTTTGTTTTCAAAATGAAGAATATTTTTGAAAAATTATTTTGTTTATACTAACAAGACAAGATCCTTTGACACAGGCCAACACGTTATTCTTGGCCGTTATCTACGAATCCGCCGTCACGTCATGGATTATAACCGAAATACAATGTATTTGCACTAAATGCTTACCGACCGTACATTGCAGTGGCGACTCGTGAGAATTTTCGATCCCATCATCATGAGACTATTTAAAAAAAATGTTGATAAAAGAAACGGAAAAAAATTGACGGTTTTTTAAAAAGTGATACAATTTTGAACTTTCTTAATATATTAAAGATATGGTTTTGAAACTTTGTATTTTTATATTATTTTAAATTTCCAACTGGAAAGGGTTAACCAAAAAATATTAAAATTCAACTAAATCTGTTCAGGGAGACTTTCTTTATGTTTTTAGTGTATGAAATTATGAAAATATTACCAATGTATATAGAATTAAATTTTGAAAACAGTGAGTAGCATTTTTAAAATGTTTGATTATCCCTTTCATGTTCAAAATGTATGAACCTTAAAGAGTTAACTTTTTCCAAAAAATTTATTTGGCTAAAAATGCTGGAAATTTAAAAGCAATGGGCCTACCACCTGCCATTCAGTTACGAAATATTCTACAAATGACTGGTCAGTTGGATATTCTATAATTTCGCGTGCAAAGATTTTCGAAAGTCTATATGGGACGTTCAGCAGCTATATAGGTATTTCATTAGTATTGTATGTACACAAAATTAATTGGAAATGAAGGAAAGAAAGGAAAACAATTTAAAATTATCGAACATTTACAGACCAAAAAATAAAAATAAGAAGATACTGGATAAAATTAATGGAATTGTTCATAATCATACAGATCTATCTAAAAATATTCACCTGATCGACGATCGTCTCTCTACTACTGTATATAATTGTAGGTATCTATAGGATATATAGCTATATATATCTAGGTATATTAAATTTCAATAATTCACTATAAATTATATGGGCAAAAAACGAAAGGTCAACATTTTATAATAACCAACTGTTATATTCTTATATGTTATATGTGAATTTATCCAAAGAAAGTGAAAGAAGATGGGCGTTCTCAAATATATATATAGATACAGATGGCACGCATATTACAATAAGATCTGTCTCATTATAACAAGTTCAAATCGTTTAATTTCAAAAGAAAAGTAAAAACAATATTTTGAAAAAATTCACATGAAAATGAAATTCTATGTCCATTGTAATTTATATTGTAGACGGACCCGGTCATTATTTTTGGTCACAATCAATATGTAATTAGTTCCACTTTTTCTTCTGTCTGTCATGCATAAGTACAGAAGAAAGAAAAGAAAAAAAAAGAGTTATGTAGCCATCAGCAAGAAGTAAGATATTTTCCAGTGCAATATTTTCATTAAATTAAAAAAAAAAAAATTTCTTAAGTTCTAAGTAATAAGTACAAAAAAATACTCACATAATTTCCAATAATTATTCCAAACAAAAGCATTAGCGCTGTTAGCAATCTCAATAGCCGCATCTTGAATTGCAAATGAACCTGCAACAAAACAATTGTAGTTATATAAAGTGAAGGTCATGAAGCATATACCACGGTTGCGATGATCTTAAAATGCTCTATCTAAAAAAGACTTAAGTCAACCCGGCCTATCTACATACATACATAACACAGATTATCTGTGAGCATAACAAAACAAACGATGCTCGGCAATGTAAATGATATTAATAACGGCAAAAGCATGATCAGCACGCGCCGCCGCAATCCAACTTCTGTGAATGGCATGGCATTGTTAGACTAGTAAAGCAATTGTTTTGTTGTAAAAAAAAGATTATCTTGTTGTGTGTTTAGTTGCAAGGAAAGTGTGACGAAGAAGTTGACTGAAAATTGTAATCATCATTTTTGTGCAATGGTTTTTTTTTTTGTTAGTTGGAACGATTAAAATATTACGCAAAATTGTGGCGTTTAAATGAAATTTACCAATAGCAGTACATATTTTGTATATGCTCGTAATAATGACGATTTTACAATTTAGGTCGTAGATTGGTGCAATAAACAGTACCAAATATCTGGTAAAAGCCCTTAAGAAGAGATTTCATTAATTGCTTCAAAATAGTTCACTTATCTTCTTAAACTACTTATCTACCTATTTTTATTAAACAAAAATTACCTACATTAAAAATGGATTAAAATGGTGAATACGAACATTAATTCTGTGGCAATAAGTTGAAGTAGCTTAAGTCGACTTAAGCAAAAAATGGATTTTTCTGCATATAAAAACTACAACTCAAACTGCGTGTTTTGGTCCAATACCAGCCTCTCTATTACATTTATAAGCCGATATATCAAAATGTTATTTTAACTTAAGTAGAGAAAATTTAATTTTTTGCTTAAAGTTAAAGTAATCTTATCTATAATTAAGTATTTTTTTAACAAAAGATGGTTATGTGTAAAAGTAGCTTATGTACATTTAAGAACGTAACAAAAACGGTTTAATAAAAAAATATGATTTTTTATAGTAGCTTATTTAATATTTTTTTAGCTTTTATTGCAATTTATCCATATTATTGTTATAGCCTTTAATATGTTAAAGTAGCTTAAGTGTACACAAGTGTTTGTTTATCCTCTGAGGGGCTGTTCACAAATTACGTAACGGACCGGGGGGACTTGAAAATTTGTTACGGTTTGTTACGATGAGGGGGGGTCTGTTTTTCAAAATGTTACGTAACGAAATTTTTTTCTTTTTTATCAAAATTAAACTAAATAAATACAGCAAAAATTGCGTTACGTAATTTGTGAACAGTCCCTGAACTTTTTTTTTAAAGTAGCTTAAAAAGTTTATCATTAAATGAAATCTAGAATGAACTTATCTATCTTCTGAAAAGTTACTGGAATTGACATAAGCTACTTTTACTTTTTGCCACAGAATTAATAGATCAGAATTTTGGGATTTTTTCTTGTTGAAAATTTTAAATTATATTGAAGAATGCAAGATATTGCTCATCAAATGCAACAGAGTCATATCTAAAAAAAACTGTTACGATCACTCGAGTATGAATTTCTGAACAAAAGAAAGAGACATAAGAACGACTCCAATGCTCCAATGCAAAATGGTGGCGAGTCATTAAAGTAACAGATATAATGTTTTTACAGTTTAAAGTTCAGATAATGGGCGGTAAGTATAGGTTATAGATTTAAGACGAAATTGATCATTTTTACGATATGACTCTTTACTGACTGCTTACAATTTTGTTTCGAAAAACTTTTTCTGTCTGTTGAATTATTTTCAGGGAAGACGAGTATACTCGATAATATGCGAAAAATTGTCGTTTCGTCATGACGAGTATACTCGGCATAAACAGTTAAAGGGTAAATGAGCGATATGTTGTTCTACTTTTAGGTTGAACTCGAACTCGTACAAATATATGTAGGTAAGCGTGTTCCACGACTTCTTATTTCATTTCTTAGCGATATAAGGAGATAGATACTTAAGTACAATGAAAGAAAAAAAAGTGCATACAAAGATATGTAGAATTGTATAGATATCTCGTAATTCCATAATTATACATATATGCAACATATTTTTTAATTGATCATTATTATAAAATATTAAAAGCTGTATGCAATAACACTCCAGATTTAAAAAAAAAAAAAATCTATCTCAGTTATCTCGAAACCAGTCCGTCCCCATATGCAATGCAGTTAGTTATAAGTTAAAATACATAAAAACCACTTTTTCTTTCATTGAACGCATAGAGAAACATGGTTGTTTAAGGCTCAATATCCGTAACCAATGGTATAGTTAAATGATCATTATTGTAAGATCAAGTATGTTACGAGTGCACACTCATGCAAGTTAATTTCCTACTTTCGATTATATTAAAATATGAATTGGTATGTTTAATGTTTATAAAATACATTTTATGATGATTAATAAATCATCAGAAAAAAAAAATTATATCACTTACCGGCACTGTATAGATGTGTTGACTTTTGTGGTATAGATGTTTCCGTTCATGTACTCCTTATTGTGGTTACATAGTTTGTTTAAAACATTTTTTTTTTTTATTATTATTCATTCACTTCTTTTTATTGTTAATAATTGAAAAGATTTGTCGGAACCACTATTTTGATCTTTTTCTATTGAAAGACATCACTGGCTCTTCTACAAATAATGGAAAGTCATGTTATGATCTATGATCTATTATGATATGATCATAGGCACAGACTCAATCATTATGACAGTAGTAGTTTTTTTTTTTTTTTACAAGATCAATTCGTGAGATTACACGAGAATTTTCCAAATGTTCTTATCGTGTTAGAATGAAACAGTTTTATAGAAGGGCTACCTGTATACGTCAAAACCACTTAACGGTTATGCTCAATGAGTTTTTTGAGGGAAAAAAATAGCCAATTTTTTTACCACAAAAACATTTCGTAGCCTGGATATTGAAAAGTAAGCTCTCGGTCAAAATTAAAATTAATTTGAAGACAAAACGGAAATGTAAATACTTAATAGAGATGATAGGGTGTCTAACGAATATATAAGCAAAATTTTGGATAACTATTTATTTAGATTCGAAATTCAAGAAATTATATCTTGGAGAGAATAGTGTCATATCAATGGTTATTTGACAAAAGGCCCTAACATAAATTTTTATAAAAATGGTTTTTTTATAAAATTTGGTAATTTGGGATATTTTACACTATCTGGCATCATTAATTTACTAAATTTCACAAAAATATGGTTTTCCCCGCTTTTTAAGTCTTCTGATCAATGAAATACTGTGTAAAAATATTTTGTTTTTTCTTTCCTAAAAAATTGAAAAATGAGGGTTAGGAGGGCTTTTTGTCAAATAACCATCGATATGTACTTATTGCAGTACAGTACAGTATAGGTACAAATAGACAAAATTCAATTGCATATCTATTTTCATTTATGCAATAACAAAAATCTCCCCTTTCTCAGCAAAATTATATCTTTTGAGAACTCTACTATTTTTAAATGATCACCAGAAAGGCCATTTTAATGATTTTAAATAATTGCTTAATTTTGTTAAAAAAAAACCTTAAAAATCAGGTATTAATTATGTTCATGTATTAGACAAAAAATTAAATTATTATTATTATTATTAATATTATCTAATACGAATAAAAAAATTCACAAAAAAAGCTCTGAATGTGTAGGATTTCACAACTACAAATTATTAATAAATATGGAAAAAGAAATGTGTTATAAGTATGACCACACAAAATATCCTGGTATTAACACTTCCAAGTTTAATCCAACAAAAACATGTATGTAATATTATTTAATGCACATTATATCCACGTCCATTATTCACACGTGTTAATATAATTTTTATAAAATGTTTATGAAACTTAATGTAGTTATATTAAATACATAAACTTTCTTCATTGTAACAACTGAAAATAAAAACCAAAAAATGTTAATCACTTTCAGTATAACTACATTAATCCAATTGGTCTTTCTCACAACCGATCGCGGCTGATGTGTATTATGGCATGAAAGTATAAAAACCTCTATGTTTTAACGACTTTAACCGTATATCTTACAAACTTGATAATAATAACCAAAAAAAAAAACAAACCGTTCAAACAGGCGCACTGTCGAAATTCAACTGAATTATAATCTGAAAAGTCCCATAAGCTAAGACATACCAGCCCAATACCAGTTTGCGTTGTATAAAACCAAGAAAACCAAAACAACTCTTGAAGGAAAAGAAAAAAAAAACTGTTACCATTTTGCCCGCAACAACTCTCTTTTCCCTCTCACTTTACATGTTGTAGCCAAAGCCCATAGTCAATAATTAATTTATTTAATATTATTTAAACAAATTGCTGTATTTAAACGGAAAAATAACAACATTATGCATATATTATGGTTGGCAACATCTGGGATTGGAATTGCCAGTCCCCAACATGCCACCAAGGTATAATTTACTATCAGTTTGGATGAAGAACTTTTATATTGTTACTATTGATCCATAAAAGCGGTAATGTTAGTGGTTAATAATATTGGAATGATATTTGTATAGGTAAAGATTTGTGGTTTCATATTTACCTATATTTAAATGATTGTCTCTTGAATAACATTTAATACCTGGGTTTAGTTAAAGAAATCTGTAGATCACATTCAATTGAGAATTGACAGTTGTTACTTACCTATAGGTAGAAATATTTATTTTACACAATTGTATCGATTCATGGACTAGATAATTAATATGCTTATCTAGATCATAACTATAATATTAATTAGATTATATTAGATTTTATAAAGTTATCTTAACTTATTCACTTATAAGAAATAACTTTCCTTTTTTGGATCTTTTTTGATCTGTATAGGTACACAATGCAGTACTTTAGGTCTACATTTTTGAGGTAGATTTGAAAATTGATTTCATTTATTATAATTAATTTGCATAAATATTTTAATAGACTTGTTGAAGTGACATCAAAAAAACAATTTCAAAGAGCGCACCGCGAATCTAACGCTTTCCAACGCTACGGGTCAACTATTTTGATGAATATAGTAATTGATTCATCAAAATGGCGTATCATTTGAACTTATTTGAAAAAGGACCATTTCAAAACCACGTGATAAATGTATCACAATTAGTACATTTTCTTTCGCTTTTTCCTCTTTTTTTCACGTGGTTTTGAAATGGTCCTTTTTCAAATAACACACAAAATAACATCACAAGTTATTTGAAAAAAGGTCCGCATAGACTTTCATTGATCCGGCATTGATGTGAATCAGTTGTAAACAAAACCCAATACGATGCGATTTCCCAGGTTTGTGTTTTCATCGGATATGTCCAGTGTCTGGAGGGGATTAATTTATTTTATATGTTTCTCAGAATAACCTTTTGTCTGCTATTCTCAAGGCTATTCTGATGCAAGTGAATTTGGTGTTTTTCTATGTTCACAAAATATGTTTTTGCCTCATCATTGAGTGGGAATTTATTTGAAAGGGATGTGGCGAGAACCTTGTTCGCCAGGGAATTCAACTAGATTTTGGGAATTTGGAGATTTTGGGGTGTCACAAGACTAAGGCGGGAAGAATCTTTTTCAATGACCTAGAATCAGATAGTGTTTTTTTTTTGGGATGGCCTTAATTCCGATTGAAACAAAAATATTGGTCCTATGGAATGGTTAAGCATTTCTAAAGTATTTCTTAAATTCCTCTTGATAACAACGTTATAAAAGTGAAAATGACAAACAAATTTTTGCAACAGTGTCTTGATAGTACTCTATAGAGACCTGTGACACTAACAAATGACCTTGCATGTCAAAAACCGGTTCAACGTTAAGTCTTTATAGTTTACAACACTAAATAGAACCCATTTAAATAATTAAAAATCCATCTCAGTAATTGGATAAATTAAATCTAAGGTTTTTATCTGTCACTAAAATTCCAATCACAAGTGATATCGGTACATAGTAAGATCTTACCATTATCCAAATATGTAAGTTATTTGTGTTATTAATTTATTCATCAGTGAATAATTTCTTCATATTTTTCTCTATGGTCTACCAATATTCATACATTTATTATTATGACTTTCTGGTTTGATTTTTTTTTTTTTAATTTCTAATAATTATCTTAGATTGTACCTGAGTAGACATATCTACTGCCGTCTATATATACATGAGTAAGTAACGCGTTAATTATAAATCTTAAAAAGAGATGCCGGCGGTTTTACCACACTTACTTTTCTTGTGATTCTCGAAATGACATTATAATCTCTATAATATCATTTGACACTCTTACTTTCGTCAATTGTATTTAATTGTATTTAATTTATGTGTAGGTTAGGTAGGCACAGATAGGTAAGTATAGTAAGTTATTAATTTACATATAAAAATGGGAAAGTATATTTATTTACGTTAATTCTAATTTCTAGGAGATGAAGAAGAATCTGTAATGTCTATTAGCGTTTTATGACCAGTATTGCCATATTTATCAAATTGTATATCAGAATTTCCGGAAACGGGAGCAAGTATATACAAATAAATGCAATACACTTCATTTCTTCATTCACCTGAACTCATCCGTCAATATTGCCCTTCCATATTTATAAAAAATATTGGCAAAACAACTAGAAAACAATTCCATTCGTCGATTCAAAACCGATATTTGTATGAACACCACTGTATTAAAAACTTTTAATAAAATGAAAAAAAAAACTAAAATTAAAATTTAGATCCACAACACAACACAAATTTTAATTGGTATATTTTTCAGGATGATTTGAATTTTTGAAGGATACTTCGGCTTTTTTCTGTATTTAAATAATAACGAAATTCGCAAAACGTCATTTTATAATTTTCTTTCGCCATTAGTTCTACTTCTAAATTCGACAAAAGCAAACGATTTCTTAGTTTGCTAGATGATTTAGGCTTTATAGAATAATATTCCATTGGGTGGCAGCGACGTGACGGCGGGTGAACATTAATCAAAAGTTGAATATCGGGAATTATGAGTCCTCGGTCGGGTCGCGGGAAGCTTTGATAGATATCGAAACAATCCCGGCGATATCAGAACGTATGACAACCCTCTTTATGACAAAAATATGGATAATAATAATAATAATATTATTTTATCAATAACATTAGGTAAATTACAAATTTTAACTATAAAATAAAATATAATTTTTGGTCTAAACATTAAAAAATTTACTTCCATCGATTCAATCCTCCAACGCCAGGTTTTAATTTATCTCTTGGAACATTATTCTCATCTTGAGCGGCTAACTCTTCATCCAATAAAAGTTCAAAATTTCCTAACGATTCCGGTGATGGAATTTTGTTCCATCGTACACTAAATACAAAAAAATGTTTTTTTTTCCAGTTTATATAGTAAATTGAGATCCATTTTCTTACTCGGGCACTCCATCCGGTGGCAGCACAACCGATAAAATGTTATCGATTAATTTATATTTTAAAATACGATCGTTTACCGTGGTAGATGTTAACGATGGCGATGCATTCACTTCTACTAACCACGGTTTAAGGGTATTATCAATAATAATGTCATATCCATAGCATTCGAAACAATGACGATCGGTAGCCATAACAGGTGCAACAGCTCGCAGTGAATGGACAATTAGCCAGGATATATTTCCAAATAGTTTATCGGTAACTTCATTGCCGCGTGTTCCCTCCAGATAGAGTTTTAAATTCTGAACGCTCCATTTGCCACCGTGCAGTGTATTATATTCACCCTAGATAGTAATCAATGAGAAATCTTAGTAATTTTATTAATATGTACTCTAGATTGCAACTTAATTTACCCCATGTTTTTGAACGCTCACATTCGTCAAATGGACATACATATTGTCCAGTTCCGTGACGCTAGTATCATATTTAACGGTGCAAAAACGACAAAATCCTAATTTAAACAAATACGCCTTCAACGGTCGAAACGATGTTACCAAAACATAAAGTCGCATATCAAACTTTTTCCCACCAATCAATAGCGGATTATCAATGTACCGAGATATCACATAACTTTCTTTGCCCGATATTTGTGGATTAAATGCATTTCTTGCTTCGCGTGACCATTTCTTTAATTTGGACAATTTATTTATCAAAAATATTCCGGCACCTTGTGATTTGCCACATGGTTTCATGATCCATGTACTTTGAGGATTTTTTCGATATTCTTCCACGAACATATTATAATCTAAAGGCGGGGAATTTGAAAGTGTACATTTAAATTATCGAACCTGTTTTCGCACAAATACTATGTAAATACCAGCTGGTAAAACAAATGTTGTCGGAACAAAATCCAAATAAATATAGCGTGTTCCGCCCGATAAAATGTCTGTCTTTTCGGCCAGTAGGCTTCCATCGCGTTCTAAATCCTTTCGGTATCTTTTTATGTTTTTTACCAGTAAATCTTTGCGCGATAGTTCATAATGATTTGGAAAGTGATTTATCATTCTATATAGGGAATAGAATCGTAGAATTAAATTTGACACCGAAAAACACACTTTCTAAAACTCTAATTATTCACTAACACATTTTTCGTTTACTTACTGATTGTCATGCATCCTATAGCCACTGTCCACACTAAATATATTTCGGCACGTATTTGTTCCGGCCCAATAAAAATGCCAATCATCTTCGGCATTGACGGGCACCCAATTTCGTTTCTCAAAATTATTCAATAGCACCGATTTATCCAAATCGGAACAATAGCATATCTTAATGCGATCATGATTCGTTGAAGGAACAACCCTATAATATTGTGAAAGAAAAAGGACCAGAACAGTAATCGACAAATTTTTAAAATATTTCTTAAAAGATGGGGTTACAAAGAATGGGCACCAAAGAAAAAACAAACAAAAATTATTTACCTTCCGTACATGTGAGCTAAATTAGTTGTGACTCGTCTTTCATTAGATGTCATAGTTTTATGTAAACACACGTATGGTAATTAAAGGACTATAAATTGTTTGATCGATAAATCTGCATATAAATGTAAATTGCTAGGATACATCGGATAGTTGTTGTAAGTATATCGTGTTTTATTAAAGTTTATAGTACCTACATGTTAGGGTGGTCCAAAATTACATGGGAAAATTAAACTTTTAAAATTCAATACGCTACCCTCTAATAAGTTTTATTTTATTATTTAAAAAAAAGCTTCTAAGTAAAGCTAACACGGCTTCTATACTAAACAATCGCGCGCCAACTCCTTCCCTCACCATTACCTCCTCTCGTCCCTCACCCCTTTTAAATTTAATGTAAGAATTTTGAGAAAATGGTCATTTTATTGAATTTTAGTATGGTGGGTCCTATAAGGGTAAACGGTGGATCAAAAATGGTAACCTTCTTGTATGCAACTCAAAAAAAGAAAAACTTTTTTGTATTTACAATTTTTTCTCAATTTCATATAAGAATTGTGAGAAAATTGCCATTTTATTAAATTTTAGTATGGGGGGAGGTCTTATTATAGGATAACAAATTCCTATAATCTGTTACGCGCATATGACCTACAACAAATAAAAACTTTTTTGTTTCGTTTATGACAAAACACAAGAAGAATCTACAAAAAATTTAAGTCTGCATCTTTCTAAGAAATAAGTGGTCATACAGGACCCCTAAAACTTAATCCATCAAACTAAAAATTTTTTGTAGATTTTTTCTATCATCAAATAAAACTTACGCATTTTGAATTTGACATTTTATTTTATTTTTTTTTATGACCACCCTACTCTAGGCATTCAATATGTATTTCTCCATTTTTATATCTATAAATAGATGTTTTCCGGGCTCATTTCATTATACAATCGCAGTTATTCCTCATAAAAATGTTGTTGATCATTCAAATGATTACAGGAAATAACACAATAAAAGAACTGCAGGTATCCCTCCTATAACACGTCAGTTAGAGGTGTTCGAACATAATTCCGTGTTGTATGAGACTATTACCGAAGTGTCATGTTACACGTGAATTTCCTTAATTTTCTTATAGTGTTACGGTTTCAATCGTATTATAGGAGACCGTGTTGTAGGAGGGATACCTGTACACAGATTTTAGCGATTAATTTTTTTTTTAAACGTCTTTTTTTGTATTGTATTGCTTTGGGGAAAAAAATCATTTTACATGAGTGTCCAATTCTTAACTATTTACTAGTTAAGAGTTAGAGACATTTAGAGACTACCATACCCTAAAGTTCACAGCGAACAAATTGAATAGGTAGATTTACTTTGGAAGCTATATTTCAAGAGATGGTGAGGCTTCGAAATGTGTGTGACGAATTCAAAAAGCATTTGGAATGTTAAACAATATATGTGGAGAACTCAACAGATTTCGCAAAACTTAGATTAGAAATAATTAAGACGACGGTCTTACTGTAAAACTTGGAAAATTACGAACCAACCGATCGAGAATTGCATTCAAGTTTTCGTGAACAAATTCTTAAGACAAATTCTTAGATTATTCTACCCTAATATCATATCAAATGAAGATCACTGGTGGAAAACCGACATTGAACCAATGAAAGCTAAGATAAGGCGAAGAAAATAGAATTGGATCGGAAACCCGACGATAACACAATAGCGAAGGCGACGCTCGATTGTAATTCACAGAGGTCTCGTTGACAAGGACAACCCAAAGTTACGTGGAATCAAACAGTCATCGAAGAAGCTAAGGAGAGAGGAAAGAAGCGGGTAAAATCCATAAATCCCTCTCTAACCTAAAAAACTAAATATTTTGTTTGTTGAATAAAAAACTTCCCTACCCTAAAAAGGCCTCAATAAAATTTTTCCAACTTTCCACATTTGATTGCAAAACTAAACAACAATTCTATTATAATATATCAATAATATCAAAACTAATTACAAGAGAGGCTCTCCGTTGGATAAGTGCGTTGGAAAGGTCCCTTAATAACTACTACTAGATATAACAAGAATTGATATAGTTATACATCTCTCTACCAACCGGTCTGAATGACCGGTTAATTAATTTAGCCAATTATTGCAAGTGGTAAGAAAAAATGAAGTCAATAAACGTTACAGTTACAATAATTGTCGGATATATATATAAATAAGAATTCTCATAATCTTAAAAGGAACTTTGAAATTTAATTTAAGGTAAAAATGTTTAAACCGGTCATTTTGACCGGTTAGGTATATCTAGTGTTAATAGAGCTATTAAATTCGTAATTTTTTTGATATTTTTATGAATCTTAAAAATACTTACTTAATGCAGTTGTTTTATTTACCTTTGATACTTTTTGGTGGTTTTATGCCTACGTATAGAGATCTTCATAATATTGTAATCATTTCAAATATGTAAAAATTTGAAAAAAAAATGACAGACTGCAACACAGCCTTCTGAAAGAAAATGTTCGAATATTGCTGTTTTTATCCTTTTATTTAGGATGATAACAAACAAATTGATGCGTTTCGATAATATACATTTATCAAAAACTACTACTATTGATATATTTACCAATTGGGGGTAAAGTTTAAACCACGAGTAGATGGATTCGAATTGTCCAGCAATTGCTCCATATACATAAATAAAGCATGAATTGTTTTATGCTACATCTACATAATTGAGTATGAATTAGTACAGTAGATCCGGAATTAAGTAGTCCGATTTTACTATAGCAAAAATGTTTATCTTGCTTAAGAAATAATTGTTAAAATTTTAATTTAACCCCTACAAATTTCTTATAGAACAAAAAAATTTAAGATATTTGGTTTTATTTCTGAATTTTATAAATACTTTAATCAATTTTCTTCTATAGTAATTTTTACCGTATGCGTAGATGCTTAGACATCATTTTCAAAATCAGCTGGATTTTTACGAAGCGACTGTTTATGGAGTCCTTCAACATAATCGAACACCATATACCCAATGATGAATGCTTTAATCAAACAAAGTTCACTTCTTAACATCTAATTTCCAAAAAAAATGAAAAAATAGTTTCAAAATCTTACGAGGGGATACACGGAAAATATTTGATCGAAATCGTCTAAGCATATTTGGTACACCTTTACTGATGGCACCAGCAAAAGCTCGTTGCTCGAACGGTGAAATCTTCCATATAACAATGCCATAAACTTTAGCCAATTCTCCAAATCCGTGAGCCATATTTGCTTATTTGGTTCGACGTCTGTGGACGAAAAAAAAAGACTTTTCTGTTATATAATAAAAATGTCCATAACCTAACTTCAATGCAAAAGAGATTAATTTCATTATTTACATGAATCTCCTCTGAAATAATAACAATTGTAGTATTCAAAGGAATTGATAAATATCTAGTAAAATAGAAAATTAATAAAATTACTTACCCAACGTCCGAAAATTCGATAATTAAGAAACTTGCAACGAGAGTTCAGTCAAAAGTTTTCTGTTTGACACTTGACAGCATTCATAATTTATTAGCCATTGAAGTCAGAATGGAGGGTCCCAAAATCTTTTCCGAAATGCTACTCAAACGAAAATATTACTTTTATAAAGAAAATTTATTAAACAAGTTTATGATCTTTTATTTTTCTTTATTTCTATTGAATTTATTGTTAAAATGTACAAAAAAACATCAAAAATGTAATTTTCTATCATTACACCTAACTAATTTTACTGGGACTGGGTTTATACGGCGAAATTTGTAACGTCCATAAAAATTCACCACTACATTTGCTGCCTTGCAGCACTGACAGAGGGAAGAAATTTAACCTACAAATAATTTTTTTTGTGACAGTAAAGGCCGAAGTTGTACATAATTCTTTTTAAAAAAATCTCTAAAATAAAATAAAAATAGAAATGTCTACCCGTTGGTATCCAATATATCAACGAGGATGTCCTCAGCTACGTGTATTTCTACCCAATTTCTGGCTCAAATTAATCAGACCGTCCCACAATCAGCCACCAAATGTTGTACAATTTGCCTGTTCAATGGAAATGACCCGATATGACATAAAAGACTATTTAAAAAAGATCTACAATCTTCCGGTTTTGGAAGTTCGGACACGAATTGCTATGGGACCAACACGTCGTGATCAAGTTGGCGGCTATGTTATCAAAGATGAAGATTCAAAACTGGCGTATGTCACATTGGTAAGAATAAAACAAACACCCGCACAACATTTATTTTATTTATTTATATTTTCAGCCGAAAGATGTAAAGTTTGAGTTTCCAAATTTATTCCCAGAAGAAATGACAAAGGCTCGAGAAGAAGAAATGAAAACACTTGATCAAACAAAAGAACAATATCAAAAATATTTAGATCGAAACAAGAATCGACCAGGAGTACCTGGTTGGTTCTCTATTTAAGTTATTCGTCAATATTCTATTTTACAGAATTATTTGCTACAGATTAGAGTAGATTAAACATTGTAACACAATTTTTGTTCTATCATTTTATTGTGTAAATGTGTTCCTACTTCCTACCAGCAATTCAATCAATAAGCCCATATTCGGTAAATCATATAGTAAAATAAGCCTGTCAAAATTGTCTTTACAAAAATTAAATGTTGAGCTCGTCATGTATCTTGGATTGGTCCGTACAAAAATATTTACAACTTGGTTTGGTGCTTTCAACAAAAATGTTTTATTTTGCCTACAAATATTTTTTACTCATTTAAATTTAGCGCCAATGCCGCTAATCATAAATATAAATACAAAACGTCAATTAAATTCCTCCATATACTTCACCATTTTCACCACAAATTTTCCAGCATATTCGCCGACAATGCGTTGAAATGCGTAAGAAATTTCCCGTACAACCAAAAGTTGTTTGGTCATTAATTTTCAAATTAATCACCAAGATTTTTAGACCCATACCGCTAACTAATAAATTTGTTTCACATCTCGGTACAACATAAAAATCACCTTTTTATTATACATTTTTTGGCACCATTTTCTCATCTATATTTACAAAGGTAACAATTTACTGTCACATACAATGTGACAATCAACGCGACAAAATTTGTCACATTTTAATGTCATGCCATTTTTTTGGTTGTACGGGTTGTAGTCATTTCTCGAAACTTCCATACAAGGTACAAACACTCAATTTTGTTCAGACTTTTCCTATTCGTAATTACAACTAATCGCTAATTGAAGCTACTCGCTGGAAAAACAAGTAAAAACGTTTATTAAAACGTATGGTAAACTTCAATCAATTATTTAAACGTTTCAGAGTTTTTGTGATTTAAGTGAATAAAAAAAAAAAAGTTTAATTTAACAGTGAAAAAATGTCTGTGATTGGAATCGATTTTGGAAATGAATCGTGCTTTGTGGCGGCCGCAAAAGCCGGTGGCATTGAAACATTAGCTAATGATTACAGTTTGAGAGCAACACCGTAAGTATTCTAGAATTTATTTTATAAAGTGACAAAAAAAAATGTGGTCTCCAAAAACCCCATTTAGTCAAAACTTAACCAAGGAGAGAAAAAAAAAAAAACCTAAATCATGGCGCACCTGTCATTGGCCGGTTTTATTGTTCCAGTTCAGTTAAAAATTTATATTTTTTCTATTATATTTCTATTCTATATTAAATATTACACACTGACGATGATAAAGTTTATTAAAGGTACTTCAACATTTATTTTACATGATGGAACGCAATATAACAATAAAAAAAAAAATGGGGAAAGAAAAAAAAATGTACCAACCAGCAGACATTTTTGATTTACAGAGTGCGAAAAAGCTTTGTGTGGTTTTTTTTCTGGATGCATGATAAATGTTTCATTTTTGTGTAGATCAATGACAGTTTCTGTTGCTATCCTCGGGTAATTTAAATATTATGTAAACGACTGCAGTAACATTCAAGTCTCGCGAGTCGTCCAAAGGGCATTTGTCTATTATAATTTTTGTTTAAATTACTGTCATTACAGATTTCTTTTATATCATATCTATCGCCATCGTACATTGTACATTCTTGAGTACAGTGTAATTAGTCTATGAAAACATTTTTTTGTGATGGGACATTTTTTTTAACTCTAATTGCATCATCCGCTAATAAGTCGTATTCATAAGGAATATCTAAGTGTACCTACCTAAAACGAACGTCCTGCTAATAAATCCGTCTACAATTTTGTTATTAAAGGAACTAATATTTTACTTTCTGTGACTGGTTTTAAGGAATCATTATTTTTCTTAACTATTAAGTAAGTAAATGTATGTATAGATTATTAAATGATTATGTACTGTACATAATGTATGTTGTATGTCTCATTAATAAACTTGCGCAATTCATTGTACTTCATGTATGTATGTGAAGGGAAGGCAAAACTAATATAATAAGAAAGATAACAATTAAATGTATATGTACATAGGTACATAGGTATTGAAATACATTAATACTCTCAAATTTCAATTATAAACATTTCAGAATCCTTTGATTGGTTAGTGAACATTCGATACAAGAGATTCGTATCCCGGATCACAATCTACATATATATGTCGGTAGTGGGGGAATGTATTCAGTTCTATTTCTCGTTTGGCATTCGTCAGTAATCGACCGAAAGGGTGTGAACCCTTTGTTAGCAATTTAGAATTTTTGTTGAAATCTTTACTCTTGTATTCATACATCTTCCGACTCATTCAAAACTTTCGTCATCATCTCATGGTTCTTATGATGGTTTTTTTCAAATTCAAAAAGAATAGAGCCAAAATTCAATTTGTCAATATTGACTTCAATGTATAATTACAAGAAGAGTTCTATCTCACGGGAGAGCATACATGCAGAATCGGTCTGATCGCGACTGACCTGTGTAGGCACCGTCAAGGGCCCGGACAAGAAGAAACCTTAGAGCATCTCCTTTGTTCCTGCCCCGCCCTTGCGTGCGCCTAAGTTTTTTGGGGACTAATTTCTACACGATCTGAGAGCGACCTGGACATGTAGCATGGAGAGCCTCATAAGATTCCCAATGGAAACAGGAGGAGTGCAATCCACAAACTGCAACCGTAGTACCGTGACATAGACTTTAAATGGTATCTGCGAGGCGCATGGTAAACGGACAAAATACCCCCTGACAATTTTTTTCAGATGGACAAAATCCCACAAAACGTAAGTTTCTTGCGTAGCCATAGGTTTCTAACAGAAAAGAGGGTATATATTTGGAAGGTCCTGCAAGGACTACCAAAACGTAGCTTAAGTTTTGCGTAGGCGTAAATTTTTGTCAAAAAATTCATCAGGATCAGGATTCTGTCAGGAGAGATTTTGTCCGTTTAAAAAAAAATTTGTCCGGGAGGAATTTTGTCCGTCTTTCTAAAAATTTGTCAGAGGGGATTTTATCCATCTTAAAAAAAATTGTCAAGGGGAATTTGGTTCGTCTTGAAAAAAATTGTCAGGGGGGATTTTGTCATTTTTCAACTGTAAAATGCTTGAAATTAAAAAACGAATTTTTTTGTTTTCTTCATTCATTATTTTACCTTTGTAACGAAAGTGTTCCAACAGTTCCAACCCATCGTAAAGGTTTTCTCTCACGAAAATGATTTCAACAGATCTGTATATTTTTATTTTTAATATATAGGATTTTTTCTATAGGTATAAAATATTTTACTTTAAAAAAAAAAAAAAAGTTATTCTTAATGATCCAAAAATAAATTTTCTCTTCGATTATAGCGAATATTGGACGCCCACATTATTTTACCCAAAACACTATTAAATTGAGGAGCATCGTACCCGCGCCACCAAATCCAACTCTCATTGACTCACAAAAAAATGTTGTCTTGTCTTGATTTACCCAATGCCTCTGCGCTGCCTCTATATAATGCACAGTCAAATACCGCGATGATTTTTTTTTTTTCTTTTTTTTTTTTTTTTTTTTTAAGAAATAAAGAACGAATGAAGAAAAAAAAATGATTCTAAATCGGTGTTCTGATGCAATGTGTGAAATAGTCGTTTCAATCTCTGGGTGATGGCAAATACTTAATAAATATTTAAAAAAAAAACAAAAAGTAAACATGTGTGACTTTACCTATTTAGGTGGCTTATGAATAATAATTAAACCTTAATCACAATTGAGTCAACGCTGTATAAGTCAATGTGGTGTTGTTGTTGTTAATAAATTGTTTAACTGGACATGGAAAATAAAAATATATTATTCGTGTTAATTGATTTATTAAATTGAGTTCAATTCTGTTAATATCAACAACAACAACTTACTGAAACCATATGGGCTGACTGTTATTGAGGGCTTAACCAATTATATTGATTATAGATTTTTTTTACAACTCTAACTTTATCAGTGTTATCGAAAATTACGCATGTAGTGTTAATTTTTAGGAGTATTTATTATTGAAAATGTAACGTTGATATGTAAATTAACTGTCAAAATATGTAGTTACTCTTTAGTATGTGTGTAAAAATGATAAAAAGAAATTAAAAATCGTTTCAGGAAGGTCGAAAAAATATTTGCACATTCAATGGTAAAGAATTTTACAATGAAATTGTTCAACGCTACCGAATCTCTTGTAGTAATCTAATTAGTAGACAGACTTCACACTCTTACTTAAGTAGGCAAAAAAAAAAATTAGTGTAGGGCAATTTTGGGACGAAGAAGTTGGAAATGGTTAGTCTTTAATGCAGGTAAAAAAAAATTGACTCCTAAGTGTGATTAATCATAGACCATCTGGGGACTCTAAGGGTACGCGCACGTTAAACGCCGGTATCGCTTATACTTATTGCTTATGCTTATGACGAAATATCGTGTTTTGCATAATAAACGCTTGTACTTAATGTTGGTTACTGCTTACTCTTACTGGTTGCCAGCCCCAACCTGCTTATAAGTTTGTTTTTTATGTTTCTGCTGGCCGATGCCGGTGACTTGATTGGACATTTGAAAATTGTTGATGTAAAAAATGGAGGAATAAATAATTAATACTACTTGATATTACTACTACTACTTGTAGACTGATGTAAGCATTTACTGTGCGCACTCAACCTGCTTCTATCGGCACAAGCATACGCAATAAGTACATGCGATATCGGCGTTCATTGTGCACGTAACGTACCATACAGATCGGTTTGCGTGTTCGTGGAAATGTTTTTTTTTATGACGATGGATGATGGAGTCTGAACTATTCGGAAATGCTTTTGGAATCTTTTGAAATTAATAGACTTAATAAATCCCCTCCTCCCCCAAGTAAATAGGCTTGTTCTGCGGACGAATTTTGCTTAATTAAATTTGGAATCAGTTGGTTTCATCTCTATGTATGTACGTCGATTAAGTTCTATTGTGTTCTATTGAATTTGTTATCTAGTCTGACGCTTATTTTGCTAAATGACAGAAACTATGTTGTACTAATCATGTACTGCCATATATACTCAAGATGGATTTTATTTTAGTTTTGTGTTTCAATTTTAGAAACAATTTATTGAACCAGTCGTCTTTCCATAGAAAAATTCTCTTATACTACTTTATTACATTATGAAAAAACATTGATCCACATTTTCATTGATATTGAAGACATTGTTGTTGTTGTAGTTGTTGTACTATGAATTTGTGATGAAAAGGCATATTTGCAATAAACAACAATTAAAGTGGTTTTATAAGATACATAGCTGACTATATTTTACTTATACATTTTTTTATTTTTTTTTTTTCTTAACATTTAGTCATATTTTTTGCGAAAGTAGGTATTTAGTTGAAGAAGCATTTAATTAATGATATTTGATGGGTTAGCATTTATTTACCATTACCATAAGAGAGAATTTTTGTCAAATATTTGAAATACAGTAGAACCTCGTTAATTGGGGATCTAGGTCGTCTGGATTGAAACAAATTACCTAAAAAAAATGAGTAAATTGTAAGTATAGTTTGAAACTAACCTGTACAATAATGAAAGAAATCAATCGTTGAGATCATTATTTATGTGCATAAGTCAAACAATTTTGTGTAGAATATGACGGTCCAGGCTCATTCACGCGCACTTTCTCACAAAAACAATAGAAGTGCAATAAATGTGTAGTTTGCAAGCGTTTTTTTGCTCTTTTTTATTGAAAATGCCTGTCCGTATTAAGCAAAGTTAGGTTTAATGTGGTTCGGATTAACGAGATTCTACTGACAACCATCTTATGAAATTTTAAGTAGAAATATCTATGTTCGTCCGTCCATTATCAAAATCCCGGCTAAACTAGAAAGATGAAATTTTGACTTTTTGTTTAATACTCCTAAGAGTAAGATCTCTATGGTTTTTGTAGCAAATCGGACAAGTTAGGTATAGGAATGGATGTGATACTGTGTGTAAACCATTTATTTACTCAAATGATATCAGGAAAGTAGAAAAAATGAAGACAATGATAGAGAATGAAAAAATGAAAGTTTCATTAATAGATCAAAAAGTTCTACGGCCTACCGTTAGGGCGCTCCAATCGATTTTATATCATTTACAGGGTTTTTAATCGTTTCCTCGAAATATATTCGGATTACAAAGAAAATGAATATAATAAAAATGATAGAGAATAAATAAATGAAGATTCCGTTCATAGACTTAAAAGTTCCACGGCTTACCGTTATGGCGCTGTAATTAATTTAATATATTTTTTATGATTCTTAATCATTTGTATTCAATTTATTTATTGTACAGAAAAAATAGTCGCAGAACATAAATAACTACTCATAAGTGTAAGTCGGCGTAGCCAATTATTTTTTCCTTACTGGTTGATTTTGTTTTTAAAATTTCGTGAAAATATTTACTTTTTCCAATATATCTCGAGTATGAGTAATTTGTCAGAAAAACAATTTTCTTACAAAGTTATAGGAAAATTAAATTTACATAAAAATATGATTACCATAATTGTATTAAAATTGAAGTTCTATAAATTATTACGGAGTAATACAGTAAAAGTATAAACAAATCATTTTTCGCTTAATATTTATCGATTTTTCCAGAGTAAATTTTTTTTATAAATTTGCATTTATTTAATTTTTATTAATAAGATGAAATTACCTCTAAAAAAACAGTAAACTCTGTTTATAGACGTTTTTGTTGTACCATTGGTATGCGTCATGAAATTATATGTCGAAACATGTATTTTAATTGCAATACTTTTCGAAATATCTTTGGAATCGAGATAGCGTGAATATGACAATGATTATAGACAACAGAAAAAGATTTCTAAAATAGACCATAAAGTTCCAGACCATATCGTTATGGCGCTACAATCAATTTTTACGAATTTTTACACTCTATGAATTGAACAAGGACGATGTATGGTAGACTTCTTATTTATCATTTTCTTTATTGTAATTTGAGCACACAAATTATGGTTCTTTTGGATCGATTAACAATAAATTCTACTAACAACTTCAATTTAAAAAAAAACACTCATTGATATAGAAATGAAAACTTTATTATAGATCATGTGTCGCATTTGCTGGCAAAAAGCGTATCATCGGAGTTGCTGCCAAAAATCAAATGGTCACAAATATGAAAAACACACTTAGCAATTTTAAACGATTGCTCGGACGCAAATACAACGATCCGCAAGTGCAAAATGAATTGAAATGTATACCGTATCGGGTTGAAGAACGGCCTGATGGTGGTGTAGGCATTAAAGTTAACTATCTGGAAGAACAACACGTTTTCTCGCCCGAACAAATAACGGCAATGCTATTCACAAAACTAAAGGATACATCGGCTGTTGCCCTACAAGCCCAAGTAAACGATTGTGTTATTGCTGTTCCAGTTTTCTTTACAAACTCTGAACGCAAAGCATTACTGGATGCGGCCACAATAGCCGGACTAAATGTTCTACGTTTAATAAATGAAACAACCGCCATTGCACTGTCCTATGGATTCTATAAACAAGATCTACCACCGATTGAAGAGAAACCGAGAAATGTCATTTTTGTTGATTTCGGTAATGCATCATTGCAAGTATCGGCGGTCGCATTCAATAAGGGAAAACTCAAAATGATTTGCAGCGCTTGGGATCAAATTGGAGGACGTGACTTTGATGCTATATTGGCTGATTATTTTGCGGTCGAATTTCAAACTAAATACCGGATCAATGCAAAAACAAATGAACGAGCATATCTGCGTTTGTTAACGGAGGTGGAAAAAATCAAAAAACAAATGTCGGCCAATAGCACCAAACTACCGTTAAACATTGAATGTTTTATGGAAGAAATCGATGTCCATTCCAGTATGGCACGTACTCAAATGGAAGAGCTCTGCGCTCATTTTCTGAAACGAACGGAACTGACGTTCCGCAAATGTTTACAGGATTCAAGTAAAAAAAACAATATTTTTAATTCTATCGCAATGTAATCCGTTCAAATTTCCTTTAGAATTATCTGTCGATGATATATTTGCTGTGGAAGTTGTTGGTGGCAGTACTCGCATTCCAGCTGTAAAAGCATTAATTGAACAAATTTTCAATAAACCCGTTTGCACCACCCTAAATCAGGACGAAGCGGTGTCCCGTGGTGCCGCACTACAATGTGCTATTATGTCACCGGCGGTGCGTGTACGTGATTTTAGTGTTACGGACATACAAAACTATCCGGTCAACATTAGTTGGGATGGTGAAGGAAATAAAACAGGTGAAATGGAAGTATTTCCGGCATTTCATGCGGCACCATTTAGCCGATTATTAACATTGTTCCGTCGTGAACCATTCAATATGTATGTCTATTATGCTGATCAGAAAACTTTCCCAGATCCGTCTATTGGTATGTTATTGAATGTGGATAGTACAAATTTACGTTTTGTTGATTTCTTTTTTTTTAATTTCCATTTATTAGGACGCTGGCACGTTAGCGATGTCAAGCCGAACGCTAATGGAGAATCTCAGGAAGTGAAAATTAAAGTGCGCATTAATAATAATGGAATCGTTCTCATTTCAAGTGCAACAATGGTTGATAAGAAGGAGGTTAATGATGTTGAAAATGTCAACAATGAACCGGCTGCCGAAAATCCAACCGAGCCAATGGAAGTTCAAGAGGTAAGTGTTACACACAGAATGGGAGCACAGGCAACAATTTCTATTTAGTATAAAAAGTAATGGGCAATATAGCGGCATTTAGAGGATTTAATTTTTTCGTTTCGTTTTTTTTTTTTAATTTTTTTCGTTTGCTCTTAATCACAAACATTTATACATCTTTCAAATTATTCCCGTTCGGCTTAAACACACTCTTCTACACAACGAAAAAAAAAAAAAAATTCTCATAAAAATTTCACACCAACAGGATGAGTATCAAGACTGCAATGCAGATGATGACTTAAAATATCAAACGCCGGTGTCACCATCGGCATCGGGACCAGGGTGGGCTCAGCGGGTAAAAGGATGGTTTTCTTCGGTACGTTTCGTGTTGGTTTTCTTTTTGAAACATTTAGCACCCACCATCAACCGCTTGCCTGCCCTGCTCCACAATGCCAAATATCAATGTGTTTCTATTATAATATTTTTTTTTTGTTTTATTTTTATTCTTTATTTTTATATTTTTTTTTTTTTTTGTTGCTGAATGATCCATTTTTAAACAATTGTTATCGACAAAGACAGAAAAATATTTTTTTTTCTTTTTTTCTTTTTTTCTTTTTGTATGTGTTCCTTCGTTTTTTTTTTATTTTTTTTTCCAATTACATATTTTTTGTTATGCTTGTTCTACCATTAATATAGCAAACAAGGCTTTTTTTTGTTGTTAGTTGTTGGTGGCTTTTTTTTTCTTTAGACAATTTTTTTGTAATTAGATGGCATATGTGGAGACTTTGCAAAAAGGGTAGGCAGAGCGTTTATCAAAGAAATTCAGGTTTTGTTTTTAACTTACAGGGAACTCCTGACGATACTAAAAATAAGGATAAAAAGAAAAAACCATCGGCCAAGGTCATTGAACTACCAATTGAAGGTAAAACCCATGGTTATACATCAAATGAATTGCTTAACTATCAAGATCAAGAGGTAAGTTGCATATCGATGGCTTATATACAATACCCGCTAACTCATTTTTACCGATTTTATTTTTTTTATTGCATAAAATTGAAGTTTGTGCAACCCTGCATCTATGGTAAAATTATTCACTTTTTGTAAATTTCATTTTTTGTGCAATGTTTGACCATCCGCTAACTCAATACGAAACAACTTTAGTTTTTACTGTCTCCAGAAAAGTTGATAAAAATGAGTTAGCGGGTATTGTATATATCGATATCGATATGGTAAAGTCTGAGAGCAAATTTCCTGTTTAACAAAAAAAAATGTTTTTTCAGAAAAAAATGATCGAAAACGATATAGCTGAAAAAGAACGCGTGGATGCTAGAAATGCTCTCGAAGAATTTGTCTATGATATGCGTGAAAAATTAAGCGAAGATGGTCCATTAGCTGCATACGTTATTGATTCCGATCGTCAAAGTATCACAAATCAATTAAACGATTTGGAAAGTTGGCTATATGAAGAGGGTGAAGATTGTGAAAAAGATGTCTATCGATCGAAATTAAACAATTTGCACACAATAACCGATCCAATAAAGGCCCGACACATAGAATTTGAATATCAACCGACCGAATTTAATCAATTGGGCCATTCAATTCAAATGGCCCGTAAAGCAGTGATCGAGTATCGCGATGGTGCCCAAAAATATGATCATTTAACCGAAACGGAAATATTAAATTTATCGGAAGCGGCCGACCGAGCTCAACAGTGGCACGATGATCAAATTGGAAAATTCCGCCGAACCAGCCGAACGATGGATCCGCCAATTAGAAGCAGTGACATCCGTCATGAAATTCAAACATTAAGCGCCTGTATGAATTCTGTACTTAATCGACCTAAACCAAAGCCACCAACACCGCCAATGGACAATAATACAGCGGCTGCAGGCGATAAACCACAGCAACAACAGAAAGAAGATCAAAAAGCAGAGCCGACACTTAATGAGGATGAAATGGATGTGGAATAATATGCCAGGCATATTTATATTGAAAACAACAAAATAATAATTTATTTATACATCAATCCCGAATCACCATTGACCTATAGATGTATTTAATTACAAAATTAATTTAATTTTAAAATAATTATTATTAAAATTTTTTTTTTTTTTTTTAATATGAGTTAAGTTTTGATCCTTCATTTTGGATCATAATGATTCTTTTCATTTTCTTTTCTTTTTCTTGGATATTAATTTCGTTAGTTTTTTTTTTTAAACTAATTTTTCCATCAATTTTATTATAATAATTTAATATCGTCGAAATACTACTTTTACGTAATTCAAGAAAGAAACATTAGATTTTAACAGTTCATTATTGGCCTTTTTCATTCACAGCGCTATCGGGAGTGTACAATGTTTCTCTCCAATAGAATTGTTATTTTAGATAGAAAATCGGACACGACAAAAAAAAATAAACGATTTTATTTAAATTTTTTTTATTTTTTTTTTTTTATATATTTAGAACAATTCATGTTATATTTGTAGCTTAGTCCATAATTTACAAATATCTCTTTGAAGATATTAAAATGGATAAAGTTAAAATTAAAAAAAAAAAAATACCGTAGGTTAAACAAAAGTAAATAATTTTTGTTAAGAGAGGACAGGCGTTTATTTTGGAAGTAGGAAAATTTACATACATTTTAGTTAAAACTGTTATTTTCGTCAAAATTATTTGTAACAATATCAATGGAACAATTTCTTAATATAAAAAACATAAATTATAGATTTTTCGGATATTTCATTGTTTTCTCTTAAAAAAGAAAAACAGCGTTTTAGACTAGGAACTACCTACCGATGAAGCGATCAATTGTTTTCGTATGATTGCCCGCCCGTCTAATATGAATGAAATTGTTCAATTCTCTCTCTTTCTCTATAGCACCGATAACACGTGACATACTTTGTATACTTTCTAATAAGAATAACATAACAAAGCATTAAATTTTAATAATATTTTATCATTGCCTCGCTCTATTTATATCGTCGTTATTAAATTTTTAATTATTTTTTTTTTATTTCATACAGCTTTGTTTTGATGTAAGATGGCATAATCAATTTATTTATAATTTTAATCTCTTGGCACATTGTTTTGTTTTGTTTTATTATGCTGTTAAATGTTTGCTATACACACTACAAATTCACAACAAATAATATTTAATAAAAAAAAAAAATCACACTGTCTATCATTTGAGAAATTGTTAAATTCAAATGAATGTAAATTAATAAAATAATTGATTTATCAAATGGTAACTTGCGTAGTTTTTGATTAAAATTTGACAGAATCCTCAAATAGACAATTTTATGGCTAATTAAATGAGTAAAATTAAAGAATTATTACCATTTTTAATTGTTATTAAAAAATGGCGCTTAAAAACGAATTGTTATGCGTTCAAAATTAAACGCTGCGTTACCATCCATAATCAGTGCTGCCGAAAGTACTGCAATAGTAAGAAAATCAAAATACTACTATGTATTTGGTTTTCGATACTACCGTACTACTTCTCAAAGTAAAATACTACCCTTTTGTATTTAGATTTATTATATTCTTTCCTTGTGCATAAATCGGTTAATTGTAAACCATCCAACAGAAATACTACTCTCGGTTATAAGAATAGAAGTACTAGATCATAGAAAGAAGTGTGGAAATTTTCCATATAAAATATACGAGTTGCGGCGTTATATGATTTTACTTAATACTAATGTAATTGCTTGTGTAATTGAGTACCCATACAATTTGTAGAAGGTCAAATAGACAGTAAGTTTAAAATTTTTATTTAGCGAAAAAGATAAAATTAAATTTTTTTTGTTATTGAGTTACTTTTTATTACAACAATCGATTATGTTGGTCTCTTTGAGTAACATATTAATTTTTGAATAACTTTTTTATTGTAAATCTCACTTTCACATACTTTTACCTTTTACAGCCCTGCAGTCAATATATAACGCAAAATAAGATCTAGTACTTCTATTGTTATAGGAAAATGTTTACTTTCCAAAAACTTGAAACGACAACACTGTCTTTAACCGCATATAGTTTGACAGTTCTTCGAAGAATATATTTTTTTCATTACTTTTGTGATTTTCTCATTCTAACCTTTATAGGTAAATAATTAGTATACAAAAAAAAACCCTAAAAACATTTCCAAAAACTATGCCCCCAAAGAAAAGAAGTAAGATCTTTAGAAAATCCCACATTCCATTTAAAAAATAATTTAAAAAAAATTAATTTGTATAGGTTCAGATGTTCAAACAGCTCGAGGACGCTTAAAAGGGGCATTACAAGATGTTGTTTCCATTCCGGACGAAGATAGTCAAAATTTCGTACAGCGAGGTCGTCCATCCAAAACAATTGCCGCAAAACGTTTAAAATTTTTATCGCCCGTTCCGCAACATCAAACCTTTATAATGAAATTATTCGATCGAAGCGTTGATCTAGCCAAATATAATGAGAAAACTGCCCTCTATCCGATATGCAAAGCATGGATGATGAATCAACCACGTTCAAATGATATCCCTAAGTATGGCCATCGAAATTTTTTGTTATTTTTTTAAATTAATTATTTTATCAGTTTAAATCAAAAAGTATCGGTTGTGCCGGAAAAACGAAAACCACTAGTAAATCTACTTGACGATTTAAAGTCTGACCAACACAAACTGATTGATGTGATGCCACTATGTAATTCGGATGCGACAATGATACGGCTACCGTCACCGTTGCCTTTTCAGAAAGAAATCAACAAAGATAACGTTGACCTAGATTATGTAAGACTCCGCCTGTCCCCATATAAATATTATGATCTGTCATATTTTCATATTTTTTTTCTTCGTCCACACAATAGAATTTAGACGAGCCAAAATTTACACGTGAATATTTATTAGCGGATATTAAAGAGAAAGGAAAACAAGTGCGGAAAAAATGGCAACAGCACACCAAAACGTATGCTGAAGAAAAGTATGGAGAAAGTATAAAAGTTTTAGACGCTATTTACAAACAATAATAATTATTAATTTAGGTTTAAGATTTTTGTTTTTTTTGTTGTTTGTTTCCTTCATGAAAATGAAAATTACATAAGTCAATCCAAAGATTATTGAGTTTTCTAAGAAAAAATAGGTCAACTGGAACTGGACATGTAGGAAAGAAATAAAATTAGAAACAAATATTATTCGGTAACATTTTTATTAAAAAAACAAAATTAATCGGTGGATTATTACTTAGTATTGGTTGAAATACTAATTACTTAAAAATTAAAACTTAACTTGTGACTTAACGATTAACAATTCAACAAAACTACAAAATATTCGGAAAAATTGCCTTCCTTTTCGTTGGATATGTGGTGGAAAATGTACTTAAGTACCATTTATGGGTGAGCCAAGCATTTTCCACTTGATTTGTGAAAACCCACAGCAATATCCAAAACCACGACGAATTATTTTGTAGAACAAAACACAAAGCCAAATACATAAGAATCTCGAATAGCATATGGGGCGATGAAACATATTCGAAATATCCTCCATTTGGTATTGAATGTTTTTGTGTTACCACAGCCCCTTTGGATAAATAGAGAGAAAATTGTAAAATTTTTGATTTGAAAAATATTTTCCATCTTTTCTCTTACCGGAATTATTTTTTCTCAAATTTGCCAATATTAAATTGGATTTGTATTGATTTAGCCAAGCGTACAAAAACAGTCCAACGCCCATCCATTGGAAAATATTCAAATGTCCAATGGACAATGGCATTTGTTGACTGCCATTGACGAATCCCTCGGCATGTGCCAGTACCGTTAGGAAAGCACCAATATAATGTAAATGTCCGACAATGTAATGTGTTATGTTGATTTTACTGGAACTGGCGAACACTTGAACGAAATGTGTTTCATAAAATCTTCGTATGCATTGTATGGTAAGCAAAAATGTTGCCACAAAGGTGGTCGTTGAATTTGCTAACAAAAAAAAAAAAAAACTTTAGCCTACAAAATATTTAACTTATCTATAAAAAATATACTTTTAACATCACGATTACTGCCACAGAGCACATCCAACATCCAAATAATTGTTTCCGATATTTTCTCACCATACAGATAAGCATTTGCCACGATGTACATGGTCAATGTTGACCATACAATTGCGGCCGCATAAAAATGTTTAAAATGTGATTTTGGTATTTCGAATAGTTGCGCCAATTTACTTGGTGACCCCTTGTAGGAATGTTTGCCATATCGAAACGTTTGTAATATTATAATTGGCAAATAGGGCTCTGTTAAATTGATAAGAGTGCCCAAAACGGTGATAACAACAATAAAATTAATAAACACAAAATCGACTAAATTCATTGTGGCCAAAAATGTTAACAAACTAAAAACGTCTTTGACGTTGGAACCACTTCAAGCGAAAATATTAGATTAACAATTATTAGAAAGACCGAACTTTCTTCGACCTACAAAATTTTATTATATGATTAAAAATATATAGATACGTATGATATTTATATGTGACAAGTTTGTTTACCTTTTTATTTTTTTCATTGGAAATTTGGGGGGGTTATAAAAAAATCTTTTTACTTCTTTTTGGGCAGAAAATTTACGTTTAACGTAATTGGAAAAATCTGCAACGGTTTTATTCAATGAAATACTTTTTTTAGCAACTTTTCTATTGTTATTTATTAAATTTAGATGAAAAAAAAATGTCATTTGGCTGCGCACATACCGAAACATGAATGTTTCTGAATTTTACTGAATTTTATCTTTGAAGGGATTACAGGTTTTTTTTTGTAAATGATAAAAAAAAAATTCCTCAAATGTCAACACTGTTTTCATTTGGCCTAGGAAAATTTTTTTGAAACGAAAAATAAATTAAAAGAAAAACTACCCTTAGAATTGCATATATTGGTGTTGTGGAGCCAAAAAATTAATTTCTCCAAATGGCAAAATCTTTGAGCAGACGAGTTTCGGCTCAGGAGGGGAGCATACCGCAGGTTTGTAGTAATAAATGTTAAGTCGTAGCGAAAACGTTCCAGCCCCCAGATAGATCCGAACACTATTTTCATCCTTGTATTTGTATTATATTGAAGAGGTGAGACGGGAAGATAATTAATTTAGGTTTTTTTTATCAAATTATTATTATTAAAAATGTACAATAATTTCAATCATTTTCTTTTTATCAAAGTTCGATGAAATAAGACCAATCGAAATCCACTTTGAGTGTCCGATTTGCGTTAATAATCTAAACGAAGAAGTTGTTGCCACGTGTGGACATCATTTCTGCAAAAAATGTATTACATCGTGGTTCAGGTAAATGACCTGCTTCAAATTTTCCAAAGTTTGACTTAATTTTCTCTTTTTTTTCCCCTGTGTGTACATTTACAGAAAAGGAAACACTTGCTGTCCCATTGATAATACACAATTAAATGACAATGATATTCATGAATCACATCGAGACCAGACACCAATGACCAGACGTACCATACCGAGACGTGAAAGTGGCATCTTTCAATTTGAAAGTGATCCGCATATTGTGGCCTCCGAATGTGGACAAAAAGAGAAACAATTCGATTGTTTGTTCAAACAGTGTGGCTGTAAATTTCGTACAATTGTCCAAAGTGTACTGGACAGTCATATGCAGAATGAGACAACATCCCATCTAAATGTTGGTATAAATTATCAAGTTTTCCCTTATATTTATATTGATTTTGATTTTAGATGCTGATGGCATTCATAGCCAAGACACAAATGGTCAAATTGAGTCCGATTGAATTTGAAAAAACCTGGGAAATTACAAACAAAATGAATCCAAATGGGGAACGAAAATCAACGGAAAGCCTACTGAAATCTTTATACGAGAAAATTATCCATTTGGAACAACAAAATAAGGACAAAGATGTTAAAATCGAAAAACTTTCCCAGCAACTATCGAGAACATGTCAATTGTCCGATGTTCAGGCAAAATATAGTGGCGGCGTACTGATATGGCGAATAAATCAATTTAAAAATAAAGTCTACGCAATGGGCGCCGATCCAAATAAAATGTTCTACAGCAATGAAGCGTACACATCACCGCATGGTTATAAATTTTGTGCTCGCATTAATATATCGCCAAAAGTGAAAGACTCCATTGGACTGCACGTTCATTTGATGCAATCCGAAAATGATTTTCATCTTGATTGGCCATTTCGCGGTCGCATTAAAATTAGCATGATCCATCGAAATCTCAGCGAAACAAAACATGACACAATAATGTCGAAACCGGAAATTTTGGCATTTCATCGACCCGCTCAGGATGTTAGTCCACGGGGTTTCGGATTCATTGAGTATGCAAACATTACGAATATCCTAAATAAAGGTTTTGTTGTTATGGATACGCTAACGCTCAAGATACAACTAAATATTGTGTAGGAAAAAAATTTTGCGACTGGACACCACAGATGTAGTATAATTATTGTGATATTTGAATGTTGAACCTAAGTATTTATTGTGTGTGTTGTTGTGATACGTTTACCAAAGAAAAGAAAAAAACCCAAACCCAGTATTATTATATTATAGTAATAGTAGGTGATAATTTTCTATAATGCAATTTTCATGAGTTTTCCGTTTATTATTTATTTATCGTATTTTTGTAACGTGTTTTCTATAGACGAAAATTAATACCAAAAAAAGAAACAAATGTACGTTTTAGTAAAAATCATTATGGTTTTATTATTATTTAATGTTTAATGAACTACAGGACCCAATGGCTCACCTCGTATTGCTTGAAAATCCAATCGACTATCGATTGTCTCGTCAATCTGACCGATAACCGCAATATTATCGCCACGAATAATATGAAGACCAAGGACCACTTGTTCAATACCGGATGTTGTCGAAAACACACGTTCATGGGATTCATCCAATATAATGTTTATCGTTTGATCGAAACCTTTTAGGGTGCCCACAAAATTTCTACCATCGGACGTTATGATGGAGACTGTATTGTTTACATACGATTCTAGGCCAGAAGCCATAATACTGTAAAAATTGTATAAACTTGTTAGTGTTGCAAAATGAAATAACTTCTAGAAACTTACTGTTAGAATTTTTAGTAATAAGAGATTTTAATATTAAAACGTATAAATAACACTAAAAAATTCTTTAAGTGAGGTTATGTTAAAGATGCGGGCAAAATGTCAAATATACCACATGCCGTTACAAGAATGTAATAGATTTTATGGTTCAATTTCTCATTCAATTACTTTATTTTCCTTTTTCATAATTTTCTCGAAATTTTATTAGAAAATCGAAAAAAATTTATAAGCTAAAAAAGATTAGAAATAAAATTCTGAATGACATCCGCTTTATACATTTTTCCATAACGCCTCCAATATTAAATTTATTTTTAGGTAAAACGTAAAATAATAAAATTCATCACGAAAAGTAGTACAATTGTTAAGAAGAGGAAGGGTAAATTTGAAAACCCATGTGTTAAAAAAAGATGGCGATCTCATACAATTATTATATGAGCATTAAAGGGTATTATAACTTTTTTCGAATTTTCCCTTACCATATCCCTAAGATTTTCGATAAAAATTCCTTAAAAAATTCATATCTCCTAAACTAATTAATCATTGTTTGGGAAACTATTTTGTCCGAGATAGGTACTTCGAATATAAAATTTATTTATTTATTTATTAACCAACAGGCTATACGCCTCACTGGCTTCATTAAACAATAGTTACAATTTACAATTT
>JANSTT010017793.1:0-15762 GCA_026745375.1 Platyura marginata | reverse complement strand
TAGAGGATTAAAAATAAGCAAAATAGATACAAAAATAGTGGTTTATGCCGAAAAAGTGTTTTATAAGAACAATAGAGAAAATAGAGGAAATAGTGCATCAAAAAGCCTCAAATCGAGTTTATACATTGAAAAAAAATCGATATCATGTCCAGAAAAAAATAGTTTATCCTCTAATTTTTCCGGGCCCTACTTATCACATATTTATTTTTCTAAGTTTCGACATTTTGAGGAAGAAGATATTTTCTTTTAGACTGCAACGTAAATACAAGGTGTTTCCGGCAGGAATAAATAAAAACAGGTGCCTTTTTTTAATGTACGATAGGTGATCGACGCTTTTTTGTGGAAAATAAAAGCTTTTGACGGTAGGTTCTACATTTATGTTATATTTAGTCAAGCGTGAGTAAATTTTAGGTATGTTATCCATAGAACTCTTTAAATTTTTCGTTTTAACTTTAGTACGTGACTAGGAAATTATCGAAGTGCGCTTTTAATTAAAATAAAAGCGCGTGAATTACTCCGATTATGTGTGAATTTCAAAAAATCATAACTTCGAAATCGCTAGGTCGATTTTGATGAGTTCGGGATTATTTTTGAAAGAAATGGAAATGCTTTTTGGTAGATAAATAAATAAAATTAAGTTGATATATGTTTTTACTGTTAAAAATTAAGTAAAAGTATAAAAATAAAAAAAATGCGAAATTTTATTTTCATATTTTTTTTTAAGCTTAATTTTTAAGCTTTATTTACTTGACATACCAAAAACTTCCCCCTGTTTATTGTATGTATATTCTATAAACGCTCTGCCACTAAATATTTAGCAAATTCCGTACTCGTTTAATTTTGAAGTTTAACTCTCACAATTCCATCCTAATTAGAATAAGAAGAAAAAGAAAATCTTGGGCGAGTTTTTTTTTTAATTGCCCCATTTAATCATACCATCTATAAATCGTTTTCATTATGATAACTTCTTTTAGGTAAATATTTTAATTTATGACTTGTTAACAAGACCGTTAATAAACATTCAACAATAATAAGAGTTGATCAAAAATTTGTGGTATATTTTCGTAACATAGCAAGGTAATTGAAATTTTTATTTTTCTGGTTTTGGCAAAGATCATAAAATACAAATAAAAAAAAAAAAATCAGATAAATTTATGAAAACTTCAAGTTTCATTAAATAATAAATTTTTTATGAGAGCATTTTTATCAATTTTGCAATTTCACACATTTCAACTCAACTCGAACTGATTTTTTTGTATTTATTGTTTTTTTTTTTTTTTTATTTTCTACACTTTTATATATACTAAGTCAAAAGTATGTATGTGTATTGTAATATCTTCAATGCGAATGTCATCTACAACAAAAGCTGACAATCAAAAGTTGCATGGCTAAAGTATCCAACATCCATAATATACTTTAACTGAAATCTCTAAATCCAACCATCTATATTCTGGTGTACATATATATAGAGAAGAAGAAGAAGAAGAAGAAGAACATGACGACATTATCCCCCATATTACTGAAAGGTCACAATCGGTCACACAAAGCTGGGTAGCTGGGAAGTAATTGTATTTATAAGACACTTATTATTGCATATATATATATATATATATATATATATATATACATATAATTGCAATGCACTGCACATTCTACAATCTTAATTACAAAATAATGACCATAAAATAACTCTTTATGTAGGTGGATAATTAATTTGTAAATAACAGTTTAATTTCCAATAATAAAAACGATAATTACCTTGCACAGAAAGTGAACAAATCGCAAGCTACTTAGCGTAATATCGTAAATTTTGACTTCTTATTTTATTCCCCTGTCAGTACATAAACGATTGTACAAGCTGAAAAAAGCCCGTAAAAATCAAATTCAAAAATATCCAATTTGCAATGTAAAATGTTTTTACGGAACATTACTCAATTGGATTGGTGGTAGTGGTGGTGGTTTCTTCAAACAGGAACATTTTCGAATCGAATATTTTTATGTTTGTTATTGTCGTTGCAATAACTTTTTAGAATTTTTAGATTTTTCCAATTTTCTTCCGTTTTCAATAAATATAACCACTAGCGAAACCGGATAATATACCTACCCAAAGACACATTCATAATATAAATGTATGGTTACAATATCGAAGGCTTTTAATTAGATTCAATTCAATGAAATTTTCTTTTTGATTGTCTAATATATTTGTTTGACATATATTTTCTGGAATTGAAAATTACACAATTCGATCTAATATAGATTTTGAGCAATTCTTAAAATTCGTTCAAAAGTTTTTACATAAAATAAAATCGACTTTTATTCTTTTGTTTCAAAAACTTCCAGGATTTAGCTACTATATACTCGTATAGATATAGTCAAAAATCGAATTGAAAATGTATGTTAATATTAGAATGGGTATTAATGTAACGATCTGATCGATATTTTAGTCTTATTGTTTGTCATACCCTATTAGCGTTATAATTAGGGATAAAAATGTTATGCATAAAATGTCATCAAAATATGCATGAAATTAAAAAACAAAATAAAAAATTAAAATTTTAAAAATCACGTTTATTTAAAAAAAATTACGTATGGGAGTGGGTCGAAGAGGAGATTTTCCCATTTTTAATACCAGACTTCTCCGCCACCCTCCAAAAACATTAAATCCAAAAATTTCGTTAAATTATCTCATCGCGTTTTTGAGTTATGTCGTTTTGAAGCGAGAGAGCGATCCTTGAATTAGAATCTCTTCTTCTTAGTTGAGAATACGAAAAAAACACAAAAAAGGATGATTTCTCGAGCAAAAAAAAAACCAAACTAAAACTTTCTTTTATATTTCATATAGGAAGTAAAATGATCGAAATATGGTAATTTGCTTTAATTAACACTAAACGTACCAGAGCTGTCAAATGACCGCTTTTCTTCAACTTACTTAGCGACTTTTCCTATAATATAATTCAACTTCTATCTCTCTTTTTCTTCCGTTTTTGCTGATAATCTTATGTACTCCACAGTAATCTACCCGTGAGCGGTTTTTTTAATCGCTTTCGGTAAAAATCGGTATTTTATAAAAAAATGTACAGTACGTTTAGTGTTAATAATTATTAGTTAATCCGATTATTCGATTATCCTCTGTTACTTTGTATTACGAGTTGTATTATTAATAATAAAAAACAAAAAAAAAACAAAAACGACCAAAACTCGACAAAAAACCTTTTTTAAAAAAGGACAAAAATGACACCATGGAAAGGCGAAATACGGATTACCTGTTATCTCAGTAATGGGTATTCGTTGGTAGTACCTGTATCAAAGGAATAACTGAAATTAGATCCACAAAGAACAATATAAAAAAGAAGAATAAGAATCCTTACGAATACGTTTAAATTTTCGATTTCATTCGGGTTTTTTTTTACCAACAATTTGCGCTTTAATCAAAAACTATAAAAATTATTTCTTTCGAATCAAACCAAGACTTTTATTAAACATTAACGAAAAATTCCATATTAACATCCCATGAATTAATTAATAATAATAATTTAATAATTAATTGCCGACATTCGTTGAGAAATTTAAAGAAAATAATGATTTTTATTTATGTTATTTTAGGAGTGTACGGAAAATTCCAAGAACTATTAGTTCCTATACCTACACACGTAATAAAATGTTTCTATTTCTGGAGAAAACCAATTTCAAAAATGTTTTTTTTTTTGATTATTTACTCACAACACTGTAACGTACTTCTCGTAAAGAATTGAAATCCATATGATTGTAAACATTTCCCAATTTTCCAAAATTCACATTAACTTCAAATATTGATACACCGAAAACGTAGTAAGTAAAGTACAAATTTAAAGCTATAAATTACATATATATAGCATACGTTTCCCAAAAACACATAAAAACAATTTTCTCACATTTCCACTGATTTTTCTCTATACGTTTAGATTAACTTCAAATTCAATATATCCATAAATTTGGTAAAAAAAAAAAAAAAAAATTCAGTTAAATCTGCTATATAAAGCCAAAATTTGATAAATGTTTTACCACACAGATATTTTTCTGTCACATTTTTCTTATTTATTGCACAATAATTTCCCTAACCATCACAACAAAAACCGTATGCAATAATATATTGGCTAAAAGAAAACACCAGAAAATTTCCCGGCAAACAAATTAATACGCACACGACAACACAGCATACCGGCACAGCGTGTATTTTACAACTATGGTTTTGCGTAAATTTTTCCGCCGACTGAAAATGATTTTCTTTTTTTTTTTCGTCTTTTTTTTTATTTATAAAATATGAGGAAATTTCATTCCAACCATACAGCTCGACGTACCATCGTCGACTGTATCGTATCCATATCCATAGTCAGTCGACAAACTCCAATGAAAATGCCATAGACCATAAGAGATGGTTTTCTGAAGATTTTCGAAGAAGATCTGCGATGGTTCAGTAGCTTTGTGATTTTGGTTTTGTGGCTCAATATACGTACATATATTTATATATATATATATATATATAGTAGATATGTATGTTGGTTGATCCATGCCATGCGCCTTCTTCACTGTTATTGTCGTTATCATAATCTATGTATGTACATATTTATTTCTATATATATATATCTACACATATGTATGTATATATACTATACCATCTGTACCCAGTATATACCACATTATAGTTAAGATATATGAGTTCATTCATTTATTCACTGGCGAGGGACAGATTCAGATAAAATAACAATGAATGAGCTGATGATTGCTTAATGTCCGATAAAAAATGTTTTTTAATTCATTTTCTTTTTTCGTGTGTAGGATTGTTGTTTGTTATTCTGTTTTTTTTTTTTTGCACTACCTACCTGTTGAGGTATTTTATGAATGCTGTGGAATTTTTTTGGAATCATGTTAGGCACAATTGTACATACTTGGAATTAATTACAATAAACATGTATGTATAAAGTGCATATATAATATGCAGTTATATGTTTTGGAATGGATGCTTCTTTTTTTTTGTATCATCAAAAATTCATAAAATGACTATGTCATCCTGTAAATACATATCCATATATAGTTAACGGGATAAGAATAACATAATAATGATTGCCTTTTAAAGATGAATATACAATGTGTCTGGGATTCTAATAAATTGTTTATATACCTTAATCTATAGCATCAATATGGGTATTGCAACGTTGGTACGGGACTTAGTAATGCTTCTTAATATTATTCGTAGAATTTTTATGTGTCGAAATATTCATGTCCGTCCGCGTGATTAAGATTATTATGGCTAAATGACTAACATTTTTATAGCATATCAAGTGAGATCTCTACTTAGTGTTTTTAAAGCAAATCGAACAAGGTCTAGAGAGGAAAGATGGGGGTACTGTGTGTACCTAATTTTCATTTATTTGAAATATATTTGAAATGTAGAAAAAAAAATATAACAAAAAATATAACAAAAATTATAGAGAATAATAAACTGAAAATTTTCTTAATGAATTAAAAAATTCCATACTCTACCGTTATGGCGCTGGAATCAGTTTTATATCATTTCTAGGGTTTAAAGAAAAATAAAAAAAAACAAAAATTATAGAGAATTAAAAAATAAAGATTTCATTCATAGACCAAAAAGTTCCACATTCTACCGTTATGGCGCTGCGATCATTTTTATGTAATTTTTAAATGACCACACAAATTGAAGCTGATTTTAGTAATTTTTTTTCTTAATTTAAAACTCTCTATAAAGCCTGACCCACACTGAGGCGGTGGCGGTCACATAAACATTTTCGCTTGATTTTTTTGTTGGTGTGACAGTAATGTAATGCAATGGACGATAACTTGTCATTTCGTGTATAATTTGAACTAATCGAAATTAATAAAATTGTAACTATATGGGCGACATAATCGGTGGTATTCCCGTAAATTTAATATTGATATTTCCATCGTGTAAGAGCACATCATATAAGAACGTGTTTTTTTGTTTGCGATCACCGCTAGTAGGATATCATAATTTTAACAATCCAGTGACGTACCTAGATAGACATATTGAAATTTAATTTTTATTGCGGTGCGGTGTTTTTCCGAATCATTTTGAAACTGTTAGAGCTATCTTAAATTCCTTCCAGATATGTTCAAATGGCGTTATTACACGTCTTTAAAAATTATCAAAATCGGTTCAGTAGTAAAGGAGTAATAGTAGGTTAAAGTTGAAAAAGACCCCAAAATCATTATTGTGTTTTTACATTAATTTTATTAATTGTAGAAAACATTCTTTTGAGAGAGTTTTATAAAAAGACACAACGTTTTTTTTGGCTGTTCTATGATTTTCTTTGTCATTTTTCGGTCACTAATAATCTATAAATAGACAAAAAAATACAATTTTTTAATGTTTTATTTTTTTGTGTGAATATACATAAGTAGCATGAGAAGAAAGGGTTAACCAAAAAAAAATTAAAAACTACTCATCATTCGCAGAATTTAATTGTAAATGCGATAGTAAATTTTTAGTTTTTAGAAAAAGTTAACCCTTTAAGGTCCAAACGGTACCTTTAAAGGGTTAACTTTTAAAAATGTAGCACTAATAACATATAGAATATCTCCCTGAACAAATTTAGTTGAATTAAAATTTTTTTTTGTTTAACTCTCATGTTCAAAATGTATGGACCTTAAAGGGTTAACTTTTTCCATAAATTTTATTTGTCAAAAAATGCTGGAAATTTAAAATCATATAAACATACAAAGTTTCAAAATTACATCTTTAATATTAATAATTCTTAAAGAAGATAAATTTGTGTTTTTAAAAAAAAACCTTCGGATAACCCTTTAATCCTCAGAATCGGGGGAAAAAGAAAAGAAAACTTTCCAAATATGAAAAAAATCAAAGGATACAAACTCCGCACTCAAATTATAATAACTTTTGATTAACATCATGCGGGTATAAATACCGGTTTTTAGTATAATAGTTGGAGGCCAAGACACGGAATCCCTGAATTTTTTGACAGAATCCCAGGGTTCCGCGGAACAAAAACTTTGGGTATCGCTGCCGTAGAGGAAGAAAAATAATATCTATTTTACACCAAACAAAAATTATACCAAATTGATTACCCAAAAGGTACATACATTTGAATATTATACATAAATCCGTACAAGGAGAGATTGTACGTGTACATTACATTCCAGAAAATGTAAATAATCTATATATGAAATCTGTTCGACTAACTATGACGTAATATTTGAAGGAAAAGAATTTTTTAGAAGTTATGACTTTTCTCCTCTATATAAGACACATATGAAGCACAAACAAACAGTATACACACGCACTTACCAAAAAAAAAAAACAAAACGCACGAGTTCTTTTATAGAGTAGAACATAAAATATATAAAACCATCGAGTGCTATTTCGAGTGTTCCTATATTACTCTTACGTTATTTATTTGCGGAAGGTAATTTTCTTTTTGCATTGATATTCGGATCCTTTTTGTGGTATCATCATAATTTCGCTTTTATCCTTGCACCGTGTATATTGTATGTATACGATTCTAAGTGTATATATTAGGATCTAACGTATTATGTACGTATGTATCTACATATATTAATATAATCTATGTATGTATGTATGTATGTATGTAACTATATATAGAAATGGTAGAGTTCGTGACATTTTTTTTGAAAATATAATAGAAAAATTGTTATATTTTCTTCGTTATTATAGTAGATAATGGCGGTTTTTTCGTTCTTAACTGATGGAATTTAGAACTTCTTCTTATATTAACTTTTTTTTTTTTATTTATAACAATCGACTTTGGTTTTTGAGCTGATGTTTCCTTTTTTTTATATATTTAAAAAAATAAAGTTTTAATCAAAATAAGGATGCTTTGTGTTCTCTTTCTCTACTAAACCCCCCGTATATTATTGTCAGTATTTTAAGTTCTCGGTGTGAAAATTGCTCTCTATTATTCGTCAGTTATGCCTCCTCTACAACAAAAACCAAAACCAAAAACAATCGTGGTTTGCTGCCTTAGCCTCGCACTAATATTTTTTATGGTTTTGGTTTTTGGTTTTGGTTATAGAGGAGGCATTAGGGACCATATACTTCAAATGATTTAAAAAGTTGAATTTTATTTTTTGTGAATTGGTCGGTAAAAATTACCGTTTTGCTCGTACAATTTTGTAAAAAAATTGATATATTTTTTCGTTCTAAACGATATGAACTTTAAAAAAATGGAAAATATTTAGACTGGAGTCACAAGTTTTTTTTTTCTTTTTACATTTTATCTATTAATTAAAAATGCATTTGTAGGTTTTTTACTTATCACTTACATGTATGTTTGTATATTGGAGTGTGATTTTTTATGAATCAGTTACACGAAAGTCAAATTAGGCTTATTGTATATTGCTCTAGTACGATTTATCTCAATTGAAATGACGAGCTCAGTGAAGAAAAGCAGCACGTGTTTATTTTTACGGAAACCTTTCAAATGCTCGCTATTTCACTGCCATTTTTAAGCATTACTATTTGAGATAATAAGTGCAAACCAACCCACCCGGCCTCAGGTTCAAATCAACATACCAGCGATCAACATTTCTTATTTCACCCTAGTCTGATTTGAACCCTGGACCACTCACTCCGAAGACAATCACTCATTCGACTGAGCCATTTGATCGGTTATCACTTACATAAGTCAGATAGGACTTATCACTTACATAAGTCCTATCTCATTTTTTAACTGAAAAGGTAAAGTGAAACAATCCCAATTCTCCGACAATTTTTTGCCTTTAATTTTGTTTTTCTCATTTATGGCAATATTGTGGCCTACATATTTATAAAAAAGAGAAAAAACCTAGTTGTAATACAGTTAAAATAAAAATAGTTCCAAAATTCAGACATTAAAGATAGGAAATAATGGCCTCAGAGGTTGAAGGTTGAAGATGTTTTCGGTATCTAAAAATACACACAGAATTGATATTTGCATATATTAGAGTTCCTATTGATTCTATTACAAGCCTTCATTATGGATATGTTTCCAAGAAATAAATTTCAAGTAGATCTATAAAAACATCACTGTGCTACATACTTTAACTTTACATCCAACATACATTGTATAGCTATACATACAAACATACATATATGTATAACTTGTTTATAAATAAGATATTCTCATCCGAATTCTTGAAATGGCATGAAAAAAATTCATATCTATTAACCAACATATATATTTATATATCTATGTATATATATATATACTGTCGACCGCCTATTTTCTGCTACAATACACAACAAATAAAAAAAAAAAAAAAAACGTTTTCTCCTTTTAAGAAAAAAAGGATATTGAATTCGGACGGATACTTTTGGTAAAATACTTAATTTTCGATAATGTATTTTTATGTTTATCCCTATGCGAAAAATAAATTGTACTTTCTTTTTAAATCATTTCCAAGCGATATTTTCAATTAAATATATATTTGGAGAGGATATATGGGATGGTAAAGGCCTTCTCCTATTTACTAAGCTATTTGTATTAAAATCACATCCGTTTACCTATACATAAATAAATACATAGAGATTTAGATAAGGATTTTTATTATTATTAGTCACCCTAGTTCTCATCTTGCCTTAAGGTTTCTTAATTCTTGATTTTGAGAAAAACGCATTAAAATATTTTTGAAAATTATTTTGATAATTGCACTAATAAATACAAAAAAAAGTAGATTAATATTTTTAAGAACTTTTTAAGAACTGCGTTTAATGAAAGTCCTCTATTGACAATAGAGCACAAATTGTTATGTCGAAAATCGTCTGATAGGGCAAGATGGAGCTAAAATTTTTTTTTTGAAAATTTAACTAACAATATTATTTTGAATTTCCAGCATTATTGGCCAAATAAATTTTGTTGAAAAAGTTAACCCTTTAATACCCATACATTTTGAACATCAATGGGTTAACCAAAAATTTTCAAAAACCTGCTCACCATTTTTAGAATTTAATTGTAAATACTTTCGTAAATTTTTCATTTTTGTGAAATTTTAACCCTTTAAGGTCTAAATGGTGTCTATAAAGGGTTAACTTTTAAAAATATTTTATTAGTCTAAAAACATAAAGAATGTCTTCCTGAATGAATTTAGTTGTATTTTAGTTTTTTTGGGTTAACCCTTTCATGTTCAAAATGTGTAGACCTTAAAGGGTTAACTTTTTTCAAAAAATTTATTTGGCAAAAAATGCTGCAAATTCAAAATAATAAAAAAATACAAAGTTTCAAAACCATATCTTATTAGTATTAAGAAAGTTCAAAATTGTGTTACTTTTTAAAAAACCACCGAAAAAACGGTCAAGATAGAACTTGGGTTAAAAGTTTCATTTTGTGTTAAACTTTACTCCAAGTTTATTAATATCGTGCTCATCAATATTAAATTGTTCTAACTATATATTGAGTGAATTCTTATCTGAGTTTATTATTTTAAATTAAAATTCCTTTTCAAACAAAGTATCACAAAAGAAGTACTTAAGGTGGGTGTTTTTTTGTAAATTTACCATTTCCTAGAGAATTTTCCATTTTTACTTTGTTTACCCTAAATTTCATAAATTTTCAGGTAGGTGTATCAAGTTAATTTCCTCCGCATTTTTTCGTAGTAGATACATAAGTATCGGGTATTATATAAATTATGACTATATTCAAAATTCTCTCTGATGGAGATTTATTTTTTCTGTCTATTTTGTTATATTGTAACGATATTAGCTATTCAGCACCCAAACTCTGCCTCTGGATTCTGGTTCTTTATGAGTCATATGAGTGACAGATGGAGTATTGCAGTACAAAACTGAATAATTCTGACATAATCCAGAAATATTCATTTTTTTTAATAGGGATTTACCGAAACTTCTCTCATATACCAGTTTTTTCCCATACTCGTGAGGTTGAATAATTCAAATATAAAATGCCGATTAATAATATAATTATTTTAAAATATACACAAATATAACCAAACAAATAATATTACCGATTAGAACCGCTTCAAAACTCTTGCACTAACACATTGAAAGAGAAAAATAAATACATTTATAAGTTCTGCGTGTAAATACACCAATCCGTTTCGGTTTGAGCTGTCATTATCTCTCACTATGCGACCAGAATTTGGGTGATGTCAAAATGTCTTTTTTGAACCACCCAATTAGTTTTTTTTTTTATTTTTAAATAACTTGTTTTTTATGTGTCTATTTTCATTCTTTAAATCCTAACCTATAAAATTATTCCAGACATTTATTTTGAAGCCTTTTTGGCCATTATACTGATCCTTTCCTTGAATTAAAAAAAAAATCATTGCCTATCAAATACATTTTTAAAGTTTGATTGTCAAATCATTAAAAAAAAATTTGTCCGAAGAACGACTAGTCATCCCAAAAACAATAAATTAGTTCCGAGTTTAAAAAAAAAAATTTTTGTATCAATCAATCAAAATAATTTTTTATACCCTTTAAATACAAACTTTCCCATCACTTTCGTCCTTATATTATTGCTTACATTAACTATACGGCAAGAATAGAGGTAAAATGAAATGCGAATAAAAGCAAAACTTAGAAAAACTGACTGACTGATGGGAACCATTTAATCACGTGCAATATCCATTTACCCAGCTAACCATTATTTATTTTATTTAGAAAAACGACCACAAATCCACAACAACAACAATTTCCAAATAATTGTTTTAAATTAAACTTAAAGCTTTTTATTCTTCATTCTACATATATCTGTATAAATATGGATAAGATGCGAAATCCTTATAACTTATTGAGAGAAATTACTCTTCAATTAACACTGGTCAAAAGTTCAATCACCAAGTTACCGCAAAGATATAATAATGTTGGTCATTTGTCACGCAACACAAGGTATTAAGGAGATTGTTCTGTAATTTTGTCTACATGGAATACTAACGACCCTTCATCCCCTATCTGTATACATTATTGTACATATATAGATATATACAACATATCCTTTCCTAAGCAGGCCATTTATATGATGAAGTCATGTATCACATTAGGGATGTCTCGTTGTATCTATGTATCTATGTATATATAGAATAATATTTTTGATTTATGTTCTGCTGTGGATGTCCCTTTTATTATGGGAGTTAATACTAATCGTTTGACATTACTGTTTGTGTTTATTTAAAAATGTTTGATTCTGACCGATTACAAATCTAGACTTGAATATGTCTACAAAACTGTGGTGTGAATGGTAATTTTGATGAACCATCAAATTTTGCAGAGAGAGAGAGAGAGATGTTCAAGTATTGAGATAAAGAAAATTAATTATTCTACGTCATTCCACCCCCCCAAAAAAAAAAAAGCTTTAATAATGACCCTTTCAAAAAGTACTTCATAAATTATTCGTTATATATTCAAGGATTCCACTCCACCTACCCATATCAATATTACTGCGACCTAAATAAATAGCTTTTGTACGAGCTTTAACTAACTACATATAAAACTGATGATTCGGCTCATTTACTGGTTGTACATCTTAATTATCATTTGTCTTATATCAGCATAACAAAAGTTTTATCCAGACATTTAATTACTGTTATCCCGCCTATTAACGTTATCTCATGTCTGATGACAAGACAACATAATATACCAACCATAAATCGATTTTGTTCCATTGATGGTATTGTCGGTGGAGGGGGTAATCATCAGTTATCATAATATAGATTGAAATAAATGTAGGTCAAATGTACTTTCGATCGTCTGCATATCAAATAAAAATACCTTTTCCTCGCGATTAATTATGCCAATTTATAAATAGAACACGTCGAGAAATGCTTTCAGAACGTAAGTAAGAATAGGATTCATGACAAATATATAATTTTACGTTGTGTGTATTCAACAGAAGTCAGCACGTTTCAGTGCTGTGATCGGAATATTAATTTTTGACGTATAACTTGTCCGTATCCGTCACAGTATAGAGGAGATTCTGATAAAAATATTATTGCAAAAAAAAAACAAAAAAAAATGATGATTTTATCCTAATTATTAGGTTAAGTGAGATTGATGATCAATAAAAAAAAAATCATCAAGTGGGACGACGGTTTTGATTTTGTGAGATTTTTTTTTTTTTTTTATACAATTTGTTGGTTTTTCTTTACCCTCCCCGAAAGGTGGGTAAACATAAACAATTGTTTGTTTACCATAATAAGATTTCCTTCCGTCTAAGGCGGGTAAATAAAATATAAAAATGGAATTTGTTGAGAAAGAAAAAAGAAAAGACTCCCTAAATAAAACAATTCCTAGTAGATGAACATCTAATTAATTACGTATATTGAATATTATTGTATTGTGAAAAATTGATGTTGTAGGTAATTTAATAAATTGTACAATGTAAAATGCTCAATACCTAATTTCTAATTTTTTTTTTTTATTTTATCTTACGGCAAGAAGCCATAATAACAACATACTCTACACACCAAAAAAAATATGGGTAAAATCAATGAATTATTTTATAGATTTAATAAAAATTTTGTGTACTTAAATTCGTTCGAAGGAATTTTTCATTAAAACTATAAATTACATTTCTTAAAATATTGAGATTTTGTTATACATATGTAGGTAAAATATATAAATTATTTCATTAAATTAATAAAGATTTTGTTTATATTCGGGAAATAAATTTTATAAAGTAGTTTGTTAATTTCTAATAAATCAACTGAATAATTATAATAAAATCATTTCTTAGATTCTATAACGACAAAACGTCATATTTTCAAAAAACATTTTATTATACATTTCATTGAAAAAATAAAAAATAAGTATCAAATCAAAGAAGCCGATTTCATAAATTTTACAAAATCATAATCTTAAAAATAAAAAAATTAATTATTTATTAAACGTTGAAAAAATTTAATGAAAATTTCATTAAAATAATCAAAATTTCTTGGATTCAATAAATTTATTTTAATAAAGTCCACTTTGTAGAATTTACCCATATTTTTTTTCTGTGTAAAGATGTAGATGCTGGATGGTAGCTTGTGTGGGAGTTACAAAAAACAAAAAAAAAACCGCTCAATAACTTTAGAGAAAAAATTCGCGCCCAAAAATTTTGTTGATATAGGGGGTGGCAAAACTCGGCCAAAGGTGAAAACTTGAAAAATTGGTAGTTTTGATCATTTTCCTTCTAACATTACTTACTGGGTTAAAATTTAATTTTGGCCAAGAAATTATGTTCCGTAATATTTTACCAAAAAAAAATTACTTCAAATTTTATATTTCCCACTCTTTTTTCCATATTGCTATTTTTTGCAAAATAAAACTTTTGGGCTCCTGCCATTTCCTGAATTTCAAAAAAAAATCGCTCCGGCCTAATATCTTATCACATATCTTATGTATCGGAGCATTTGGCTTAGCTAAGATGACTAACGTCATAACGCCATAAAAGTTTTTTTTTTTGCACACAAGTAGATCATTAGGACGAATTATTCTATCACAATTTATAAATATTTTGCCTGCTTCTCTAGTACCTCCTACAGTTCCTAGTACTAAATTAAACCAAAAAAGCTTTCATTAAATTTTACAGAAAACTTTATTAGTAACTACACTGCGTAAAAGACAAAGTAAAAAAAAAAATTTATTTTTTCTCCAGGATATGTTTTTATATTTGCTTACTCCAAATCTAAATCAATCTTTATGTATTCGTTATATTTGCCAAGATACAGGTTTCACTTAGCTAAGCAAACAGAAGAAAATATCATCGCACCAATATAATTATTTAGTTCACATCAAATATAAATGTTCATTCCATACCAGATGGATACTTTTCCATCCAATCGACATAATATTTCCACCACAACTTGAAAAATATTTTTATCTTTCACACATTGAACTTCCTTTTCAACAAAAAAAAAAAAAAAAAAAAGAAGAAAAAGTCGCATGGTTTATGGATTATCTTTATTTTTTCAGGAATATGTACATTTACAATTTGATATTTTATGGGATGGGGATGGGGATGCCCCAATAGATTCGCTATATATGCCTACGTACCTATGGAAAATCCTTTTTTAACATATAAATTAGAAATTTAGAAAATTTGCATAAAATTCATCAGTGATGTTTCGAACATTTTTTGAGATACAAGCCACTTTATTATAGACTATAGAGAGTATTGAAATGTTTGATTATTATTATTGATGCCTATATGTCACAATTTGTTTGTTTTTTTTTCTGACTTGGTAGGCATTTTATTAGAATTAGTCATTATTAAGAGAGAGAGAGAGAGACAAAATAAAAGAAGCTTATTTTCTGCGGGATTGTAAATTTTCCACTCGAAAAAAATAAGCAATTTAGTTTCTTGGTACAGAATCCACTTTAAACTTTGTACTAACGTGAATTATGCCCTCCAAGTCTATTTTGTGGTATGGCTGTTGAGAATCGGATAAAAAATGTTCGAAAAGCCTTCTTCGGTTCTCTTAACGGAGTATGGGAATGGTCATGGAACAGGCAGCTGTTTTTTTTTTTTTTTTTGTGACTTTTATGTTCGCGCAAGGTGTAAGAATGAAAATAATAGGGAATTCGTTAAGGATAAGAATTAACATTTATAGACCTTCAATTGTTGAGCTTGGACATGGACTGGACAGTAGGCCGGTGCGTTTTGCAAATTTTTTTTCCCGACATCGCTATAGTGCGGAAAAGTTGTAAAAAGTGATAAAACCAGTAAAGAAGAAAAAATTGGCTACGCCGATTATAATATACCCGTATGAGTACTTGTTTATTATTTCCAA
>JANSTT010017792.1:0-15764 GCA_026745375.1 Platyura marginata | reverse complement strand
TATATATATAGTAATTAATTGACAGCACTTTTCTTTACATCCCCGGCTTATGTAGGGAAGTGTTTTACAGAGAATCTGCCTAAATGTATTTCCAGTAAGAAATTAGATTTCATAAAAAAAAAGGAAGAAAGAAAAAAAAAATAAAAAAATATTCATCTCATCGGAAGACAACCTACTGTATATAAATTAGGGATTTTCTCTCCACAAAGCAAAATTTTTCTTGAAAAACTTTTTAATTCAATTACCGATATAATATTCACTTTCATTTTTACCATATTAATTTTAATAATTCATTTCAAAAATTTGAATATTAAATATTACAAAAATTAATTCCACTTTTGTGTTTATTTTTTTGTTCGGCACACCCGACTGAACAAGGGTTTCCCAGCTATATACGACGAGAAAAATGAAAAATAAAAAAAAAAAATAAATAAAATAAAATAAAATAAAATCAGAATATTAATCGAATTGAGGTTAAGCGAAGAAAATGAATTTTCCAACGGAAATAGAAAGAGGAAATCCATATACGTATTGGATTTTTCGAAATAAAATATAAGAAAATAAATGTTTTTGACAGAATCAATTTTGACACTTTGGTGATAGAGTGAGTCAGAAAATAGTTTTTTTTTTAATAAATGGAAATATATTACATGACATGTAAAGGAGTTTTGATTGATATATGTAGTAATGTAGTATAGAAGTAATCCAATATACAAAGTTAAATAGTTCCTAATGACATATTAATTTTAGTAATTGGACAAAATATTTTCGATAGATATTCTGGATTAATATACTTATAATTGTGATTTATTATATTTAATAATGTATATATATACATATGTATATGGTTTTTAAATTATAGATATTTACCTTTTTAACTTGTACATAGAAGTTGTGGCTTAAAAGTCTGGAAGTCTAGATAATAATTAAAGCAATATGAAGTATCCCGAAACTACCACGCACTACGATATTGTTATAACAAGTCAAAACTGGCAACCAGATTTTAATTAAACGGTACCACATATAACTGTATTGGACACATCTGGCAACACTTTACAAATGTCATATTATGTGTGTTTATTTATTTTCAATTGATGGACACCACAAAATAGTTATTTTGTGTGTTTTTTTTTAAGTTTTCATTTTTCAGGAGTAATTGTTTGAGGTGTCTCGTTTATTTTAATGTTTTCAACTTCAACTCGATAACTATAAATATCTATCGAGAAGCCCCATTCTTTAAAAATGTAGTTTTTTTCTGAAATCGGTCATAATGTGTAGAAATAAATGCTGAATAAAATGTTACATGTTGTTGTAGGAGAATAATTTCAGAATAAACTAATTTGGTACTTATTAAATTGATGATGAGTCATGTACGATATGACTAGTGTCGTACCCAACATAACTCATAAAGAAAATTTTTTCCTTAATACTGTGTTGTGAGAGACTCATTTTTACTCTTATTTATATAATTTAACGACTGTACCGAACCGTTAAGTTCTATATTGTAGTGTAGTTACCGCAGCATAAATGCAGTGAATGTTTTCGTTCAAAATTGAATCTGAATACGTGGTAATCAACTTTGAACAATTTATAAATCTATATATCTAATTTAACATATTAACTGAACTAAGTTTCGACTTTAATATTGCCTGAATTAATGTTATAGACTAATTTTGATGTCAAAAAATGTTTAACTCAGTTTCGAAGACTTCATATTCTAAATGAGATCCTTGACTTCATTTTATATGTGTAGGGTGAATCTTTCTAGACTACATCTTATGTTGGTTTCAGTCAAGACCTTTAAGTTTCTGTCTGTTACCCATAATACTAGGTATATTTATTGAGTATATTATCCGTATTATAGCCAACCATCATCTGGTTCCTTTAAATTACAAATTTTGTATACAAACAATATAAACTTTTGAACCGTAACTCAGACACCATATAATCTAGGTGTATAGATACACTTCGGTTATTGCATTGAAGCATAACTTAACGAATTCCTCAACTGGTTACGTGTTGTATTACACTATAGCACATAAAATAGGTGTACACATACACATCTATGTAGAAACCAGAATTGTACATAAAAACTGTGTGTGCTTCCCAAGTATTTAAACCAATAACCCATCCTATCCAATTTCCAGAGCAACAAAACCACCCCCCAAAACATACATATATGATTTTCCATACCACCACCATTGTCGGATACCACCCATCTTGTTCACCTTTATTCCGTGCACATACTAAAGACAATATTATGAATATAAGGGAAAGCATCAGAATAAAAAACAATAATTTTGTTTATCTTTAATCTTCTACTCTAACTTTAACCAACAAGAACTGAATGGCTGCATTGAAATCACGAAATTATAATTAGCGCAGCTTATTCTAAGAAGGAGTTTATATTTATCGTTGTACATCTATCCTATCCTATCCAATTCTATTTTATTCTACATGTACTGTACTGTAGATACATACATACTTACATACTTACATATACGAGAGAATATATATATATATATATATATGTATATAGATACAAAGAATATATGAGGACTATGAGCGCTATAAGCGCTTGCATTGTTATTTCAGACGCAAATATTTGATGAAACTGACGGTATATATAAAGAGTCAAAAACTTTATTGAAACTTCAGTCAAAGCGAAGAAGGAAAATACAGCCTTAAAATTGGAGTATGAGTAAAATACACAATATATCTGTGTAGACTTTTGTCTGAATATACAAAGTTTCGCATATATCTACATACATATATATGTAGGTATAGTATATTGTGGCTTCGATCAGAAAATATAAATTGGAGGGATAGAAGAGGTTATAGGGTATTATGGTTAGGTTATTCGTTATCCTATTCTATACATGCAAAAAAATTCAATGGAAATTGTGAAACAGGTTAAATGGATTGAAAATTAGTTGCAACTTTTATCTCTGCAGCACTTTTGGTACGATAACAATAGTTTACTGGTCAAACAGTTCAATTATACATATAGTGTTGCTGCTAATACATATACTAAAAAGGATAGTAATCAAAATGTAAAGGAGTTGAATCATTATTTCAGGGATACAAATTTAAAATAATTTAAAAATTCCACACAAAAAACGTTCTGTGTTGAATCACAGATTATAGAATAGAATTCCTCGATGACATGCCATATCTTTTGTTGGTCACAACAACTGAAGAACTAACTAACTACATATTTACTAACTACTATCAGTAATGTCACAATTCAGTCTCATTATAACATCATTGTCTTTTGAGTCGTTTATCGTTTATAAATCTATGAATCTTATTTCACAAAACTCTGTTTAGAGTTCTGGACATTCGTAGAAGGGTTTTAGGTAGTTGTATTCCGTAACCTAATGAATATGTGTAGGTACATATTTATGTACAGGTGTCCCTCCGATAACACGGTAGGTTCCAACATAATTACGTGTTGTACGCGTCTAATACAAAGTATTTCAGAACTACCGTGTTACATGAGAATTCCTGTGATTTTCTTACCGTGTTAGAGTAAAATAGTGTTGTAGGAGAGCTACCTGTATATAGAAGTGTATCTGTAAGTTCAGCGACGGACTTTATCAAAGAAACTAGCACTAAAAAAATTCAATAGCTTAATTCTCAAATTAAGTTTGGTGCAAAGATGCTCGTTGGTCTGTACATATACTTAGTTACTTGTCACTTTCTTGATAGGCAGCACTTGTTCTTATTAGTTGGAATAAAAAAAATACTGAAATGCATGGATAACTGTCTACCGTGCAGAGATGTATGTATAGGAAAGGGATCTGATTTATGAAGAATCTTATATATTTTAAAATTTACATTATTTATGTATACATTTACATATATATATTAATATATTTATGTATATATATAACATCTCAAATGACTAATGTTTAATCGAATTAAAATTATATTGTTAATAATTAAAACATAATTTGATCATAATGACATATTTCACAAAGTTATTATAAACTTCAAAACTAAAATTTTTTATTATTACCATCACTTTGTCATCCACAAACTTGGTCTCGCAAAACATTGGAAATGAAAATTGATTTAGAGAGAGAGCTGAAAACTTTCAATCATATCTCTGAACGGATGAAATAATTAATTTTCGAAAAAACTTTTCGGGACATTATATATAAAAAATTTAATTTGAAATTGCACATAAAGTTGAGGAGAGTTTTTTTTTTTTTTATCCTAAAGCCAAAGTTCTAATTTATGCAATTTGTGTAAATTAATTTAACTTTTAAGTTTATACTTATAAGTGACAAATTGACCTAAATTTAAGTAAAAAAAATAGTTTCGTTAGTATTGTATTTAATTTATAATTTAAACAACTTTTGTAGAAGACAAATTAAATTTTACCTAATTGGTAAGGAAAATTGTAAGTTTACAATTAAGCTCAACCTTAAGTTTTTCCTTTAAATAGGTATTATATATAGTTTTATATTGGTTCGTATTATTTTTTAAATTTCGGTCTCTCGCTCATAAATACAAAATAATAGAAGAATAAGAGTAGGATCAAAATAAAAATTGATTCTTTATGATGTGCGAAATGTCAATTGACAAATGGTCATGTCGTGTTCAGTGTGACTTAAATATTTCTATTGATTATTCCAACAAAATGATCCTCTTTATATTCAATAGTTAAGCAAGAAACCAACGTAATATTGTGGCACAAATTAGCAAAACAATGGTAATCTAAAAAATAAATTTTAAAATATGTTTGTAACATTTACTAAATGAAAATTATAATATGTGGAGACAGTAGTGGCTCGTTATTATTGATCCCATCGTCATGAGAATATTTAAACAAAAAAATTTACGTCATTTTAATGGGAAAAGATGGAATGGATCAATAATTCTCACGAGTCGCCACTGTGTAGGAAACTATATGGAGACTGATGACTGTGGACTGGGACCATATATCTAAATAGTTAAATTTTTACTTATGTAATGTCCCTAAATGGTCGTCACATTTATATCATGTTTTTCTTATTAAATTATTTTATTATTGTTAAATCTAAAAATTCATGTTGTATCTAAATCTATTTCCTATCCATTTGTGTATCAATTTCATTGAGACGATAACGCACTTGCCAAAAATTAAATTAAATTAAAAGTAACGTGAAAAAAAAAAATTGGGAAAACATTGAAGGATGTAATTTCTCCCTAACTACTCTATCAAATTGACGAATAAAATTCTCAACTTGAGAAGAAACCAAATTCGCCTAGTAACAGGATTCCTCACTGGCCATTGCAGGCTTAAAAAACACCTACATAGACTACGAATCACCAGACACGACACATGTAGACTGTGCCATATTGAAGAAGAGACTGCGGAACACATTCTATGTGAATGTGAAGCACTAGTCCGCAGCAGACTTCAATATCCTCCAAAATGGGTTGATTAAATTCCTAAATAGGATCAATACCATTATAGGAGGATTGTAAACCAGAGGTATGGTACAATAGATCTACAAAGATTGCGGTGCTCTGGGACTAAATGGACCAACCTCAAATCTAATCTAATCTAACGTAAAATAAATACATATTTGTCTTTTCTATTTTTTCTTATCTTATTAAGTATTGTGATACCCAAAATTGAGTCGGAGTGTTACAACTAAAACTAAAACTTCAAAATATTTAAATATTTTTTCTTGCAAAAAGGTTATTACAAGTTTTATTGAATTAAAATTAAAAAAAAAAAAAAATCAAAAAACAAATTATCCCTAATATTTTTCAGTTGACAAATTTTAGATTTTTAAAAGCTTTCGCAAGTAACTTTAAAACTAAGTGGCTAAAATTGTCTTTTAAAACATATTACCATTCAACAAACATCAAGCAATAATATCATCGTGTTTTTGCACTTACGGTATTCTTCATCACATGCAGCCCCTTTTTCGTTTTAGTAATATGTTTCCTGGTGTGCCAAACATTATGTGAGTTAATTTAGGCAATACACATCCCATTTCGTTTTTTAAATGTGTTTTATTATTTTATTTTCCGCATCGTCTATCCCATCCTAATATACGAGTATGTACATATATATGTAAAAGTACATAACATAATATCATTCGCAGTTACCCAATAGGCATTTCCTTAATTTTGTCTATATATACAATACATCTGTCTGTATATATACATACATTTTGTTTTAAATGGCTCCCCAGTAAATTGAAGACAAAAGTTCCTTTGAAAAAATTGTTTTGTTTGATTGAAATGGAAAATTTTTTACACTACATGCACCCCCTGAGACCAAAGATAATGATTTTTCCGTGTGTTTTCTCGCAAATTTAATGTTGAATTTTTGAGTGCAGTCCTTTTGTGTATTCTAACCATAAATAAGCTTATTTAGGTGAGCGGGGGGGGGGGGGGTAGAATTATCATAATACAGTGGTGTACCAAGTGCGGTTGCTTGCATATTTATGTTATGTATGAGTGCGCCAGTTTTAAAATGGAAATTTATGGAATAGAACGCATACCTTGATCCTTGAACATCTTATATACATATTAAACGTTTTAAAACGACTTTTACCTTTTTTTTTTTGGGCTAGTCACCGAGTCACGTTAATGATTTATGAAATTTTAATGCTGGTACCTATACAGAGAATTTTTACCATTTTATCTTCTACAAAATTCTATTAATTTCTAAGCATGTTCTATATTTTTTCAGCATAAAATATGCCCATTTTTACTGGACTATAAACCTCTTTTCTCAATTCCACAAAAAAAAAAGAAAAAAAAAATTAATTTATTTTATTTATCTAATTTTCGCTGTGTTGGCGTTAGCGACAGCACGTGGCTGATGGCTTATCTGTAATAAATCTGAAAATAAATTAGCGCGCTAAATGTGTTTGGTTTGGATATGTACACTAAGGAGTCATGAAAGACAAACTTTGTCGCACGATAAAAATTAACATAAAATATTAATACGATTACGTTGGTGGTATAAATATATACCGAAGGACCGACCGCTTTTTGTTTTTTTTTTTTGTTTGTTTATTTTTGTGTGTGTTTGGAACTTTTTTATTAAAAAAATTGTTGCTTTTCGTTAGTGGGATGACAAAAGAATTCAAGAACACAAACAAAAAGTTTGACTTCACTTTCACTTAAGGTGTGGTACAGTAAATATATTACAAAAAGGGACCGCTACGCAATGGTGGGTTCTAATATGTTTGCAGAATAACAATTTCGGACAAATTTTCTCAATGAGAGTCATATTGAAGGAATGACAGAAGTTTTTATTTAATTTTTCATTATACCTCCATTGTATAAAGGATTTTCTATTTGTCATGCAAACAGCATACCAAATTTTATTCGTCTAAAAACGGGATATTTTCTATACATGTGTCTTGACATTGTCAATTATCTTAGTTATGATTGTACTTTTTGATGATCCTAAATTAAGTATGAAAAGTAGCACACAGTTAATCTTGCACAGTGTTCGAAATGAATTATTAATTTAACAATTAAATTAAGTAAATTACAAAAAGAAGTGGCGATGTGAACGAGAGCTAAATCAATTTTCATATCAAATAATACATAAAGACAGAATGATCGATTTTCACATAGATGTTTAGTGGTCAGTTCAGTTAACCGAATTAAATTTGTCAAATCAAATTGTGTTTTTGGTTGCCTTAATCAGTATAAAAAACAATCATGACTCAGTATACAAATTAAATCAAAGTATGTAATAACAAAACTGATACGAATGGAATGACGTCCCTAAATTAGGACTATGTAAATCCCAGTTTAAAACATTTCGTATATACAAACAGATAGACAAACTTGACTTTAACGAACTGGAATGATAAACAAACATACAATCATCTAAATATGTGTAATGGGTCTTTGCTTAAATTCAAGTAATTTAACAATCTGACCGTCATCAACTGTGAAGTATAGAATGTGGAAAATTCGGATAAAGTAAAATCACTGGCAGGCGGAATTTCCCCCACCTCTTTCTCTCTCTCTCTCTTTTTCTTTCTGTATAGACATAATAAAAATCAAATAAATTCTTTCAACTTAAAAAAATGCTGGGCTTTTTTTTTCATTTGTTAATGCGGTTTAAGTTTTAGATTTTAGAGTCACATATTGTAAGATTGTAAGTAAATCTTTGGTTGCAACGTCAGTTTTATTATGTGCCATTAACAGAATATGAAAAGAAACGTAAATAAATCCCATTGAGACAATGCAATCCTTTTTTGGAAGCCACTTCAATTGAAGTGAAATTGATTGACATTTTAGAAGATTTGAAAAACAATTTCATTCTCTTATTGTATTATTTGCATGTTTGAATTAGGTTAGATGGCTTTGAGGTTTTGATCGATTCCTGGTTTTCTATATTGACAAATCGAATCTGGTTTGATTGAAAAGCTTGAGAAGATACAGTCTCTATACAGTTATTTATGAGATTCTTAGCAATGTCCATGGCATAGTATAATTTTATCTATAGGTAGATTAATGAATTTTCTCTGTTAATTAGAGTGGTGTATAAATTAAGACAATCTTAATTAAATTAATTGAAAATAAATAATTTATAACATTTGGAACACTATTTTCGATAAACTGGACTGCTGCGTTTATTTGTAATATTTAATATTTGATATATTGTATAGAGGAAGATATTGTGTAGGGGAGATCGGGGCGAGTTGAAACACTGGTTTAGATTTCTTACAAAACACCTTCAACCGATCAGTATTGCACATTTTCTACTATTTTTTTAATTTTGGTATTTATCTCGCTCATTAATATTAAAAATACATGTAGGTGTAGGTATATGGTGGTGTAGTGTAGATCTACGTATCTAACATATGTATGTAAAATAAAAGAAACAATTAATCTGTTCAAAAAGATTTTTACGATTTGTTCTTTCGCATTTCAAAACCATTTCAAAACCAAATAACGTACGTGAGATGTGCCAGTATGCCTTATATGTAGATGTCATTGATCTAATTTATTTTTTTTTTATTTAAATATTCTTTTTACGAATCGTCTATGCTTGTTAAAAAATCATTCTCTACATCGGTACCGGTATTTAAAAGGCGATGTCTCCATTGTACAACTAACATACATAGGTACATTTATGATTCATTGTAATTGTAATTTTTAACTTAAATAAGTTAATTCTTATATATGTATTTAGAATAACAACAACAACAAAATGTTCACCAGAGAAAGTAAAAAAGAATTCATCCCACAGGAATATTTACTAAAATAAAATTTCTCGTGGAAAAATTTAGATAATCAACCTTCTGGGAACACTGTTTAGTGTCTCATAAAACGTTTCATTATACAAATACCACGCACATGGCGTGTACTTTCTCTGTTAAATTTAATTAATAAAAGTCTTTTGCTTATAATAGGTTGCGACGATACATTATGAGACATTAAGTATAATGTAAATTTGTCATCGTCACAATAATTAACTTTGTGACAACATCAAATTTGATTGAAGATCAAAAGTTTGTAATGGAAGTAAACATATATCAATATTCCCTTTGCTTGTGCCAATTTTTGTTAAATTTAATATAAAGCTTTTTGGTATTATATACATATAATATACTATATGTATGTATAGGTGAGTAGAGCAACAGGGAGCTTTAAGTTATTCTTTATTAAATAGAATCTGTAATACAAATTTTATTTCATCACAGTGGATTGGGTGGCGTGAAAATGATACAAAGAAGCTTATTTCATTTCAAAAAGTCAATTATAATAGAGAAATAAATCTTGTACTTTAAGGAAATTCTATTTTTTATTGAATACTTTTTAGAATTAGCTGCATGCGAACTTTTAATGTAATCTAATTTGGCCAATTTTTAGACGAAATTGATTCCTCTGTATATTTATTGTTCAAGTGTCCAAATTTTAAATCATTTTGTCAGTTTGTGTAATGAAATAAGATCCTTCTTACATGAAAAAGATAAAATTTATTCTGAATTGACAAAAATCTAGAATCTTTTACTAATGAATATTTGAAAAGAACAAAACTAAACATTTTAGTAACAGACTTCAAAAAGTGACAATGAAATGGTTGAACTGAATAAAAAACTTCAATTAGTCAAATTAAATATTTTACCAGAGATTTAAAGTCACAAAATTTCCAATTCAATGTTGACCCATACCTGCGTAAAAATTCAGAGTTTTTTTTTTGTGTGTATGATTTTGATCTGCTTACTTCAGTGCTCGGTTATCTGTCTGAACATTTATATGCGTTGGTACTTTAAAACTCAGCACGGCATCCCAATTTTATTTTGTTAGACAATGCCTTTCATTTTAGTACCTCTTTCAGTACCTCTTCCACATACACTATAGCCCGAATTTACATATTTATATTATAATAATGTGTAGGTGTATACGTACATATGTATGTATCTTCATTTACCTCTATTGAAGTACTTCAGGGTTTTTTCTTTTTACCGTTGTTATCCCAAACCCCACAACAATTAAATTAAATTCTTTCGTTTGCATTAAAATGATGTACGACGACTTTCCACATTTTTTTTTCTCCGGCCCGTTGTTGTATGTTGGTTTTTATCAAAATATGAAAGATTTATTTCATGTTTTTCTTGTTGTTTTTTTCTCTCTTTATTTTTGTATTTTTTTTTTTTCTTCTACCCACCAACTCTTTTATGTGTGTTGAGTAGCTACATTTAATGGAAAATTATAAAAGGGGAATTCACAATTTCGTTTATTTAATGAAGAGTTAGTTAAATGTGTATATTTGCATGTGGGTACACCAGAAGTTTTGTGGTGTTTATGAACAATACCTGTGTATGTATAGTATATTAACAAACACACATAAAGCTTATTTTTAGGGTGGTTCAAAATTTAAGAATAGTTTTTTGTTTTTTTGTTTTTTACTTAAAATCTAATTTAATTACTGGATTTATGTAGATTCGCTATTTTCCACAACGTTTGCTTTGAAAGCTCCCCAAACCACTTTTCATTTCATTAGAGTTATATATCGAGTGGTTTAAGTAATTGCTTTTAAGGCGGAAATATGTTTATCGATTTGGAAGCGATTGTATAGTGTTATGGCGGTTAGTTCGATTCTATTTCGTATATTGAAATGCAGTGACAAATATATAATAAGTCATTTGCTTATATGAAATATTACCCTACCACAGCAATGGTATATGAAAGCAGCATTCAGATGCAAAACGTTGTAAACGTAAAAGGAAAGAATTCTGAATGTTATGGAAATACAATTCGTTAAATATATTAAAAAAGGATTCTATTAGTTATTAAATAAACCAATTCCGTAGAAGTAAATAAAATAATTTAACCGCAACTCAAACAAAAATGAACAATAGCCCTGTGAATGAATATGTTTACTTAAGCCCCACCAAAATGATATATAAAAACCACAATACACACATAGTTAATTTATGATATGATGCTTAGACATGCTCCTATTAATTTGATTATCTGGTATAGAGAAGAAATACCACATAAAAACGGGGTGAATAAAACACAAGAATCGGGCTTACGTTTCATAAAATCGAAAAACCCATCTTTTTAATAAAATAAAAGAAAAATATTAACCCAATAAAAACCGACATGATAGATGAATTATCCATAACAGCAAAAGAAAAACTAAAACAATCATCCAAATTACCACCATTTTTCTTATATTTTTTTTTTTTTCCTTTTTGCCAAACGAGCAAATCAACAAAAACCACCGGAAAACCATATAGGACTTTTATATGTTCTACCACATTTCCCAACAGACGAATAAAAATAGGGCGTCTCTATTCTAATTGCCCGAAATAAAGAAATTGCTGAAGGCAAATTAATATTTGCAGACATTATGATATTGTGTCATATAATGGAACGTGATGTGAGCAAAATAATTTATGGCCCACATCTTAAGTGGCCGGAACAACCGGAAGAATGGGGTGACAAAAAGGGCGACAAGCAAAAAAAAAAAAAAAAAATTGTGTTCTATACTCACTTTTGTATTAAATACTAGGCATGAGAGGTTTTTCATATTATGTCACATATATGTAGGTATGTATTGTGATGTAAAAGGAAAAATTGGTATAACAAGAAACATTCGGATAACAGGGCGCTATAATACATAGTAAGTAGGTATAGCCTACACAATATAAAATAAAATATTTTGAAAATATATAAAAAAAGAAAAAAAAATATTTCAAGAGGACATTTTGGTAAATCATAAGAAGGATTGAACAAAAATTTTAGTAAGATTTAAAGATTTTAAATTTCTGCTTCTTCTTCATTCTTTATTTTTTATCAATTACTACATTAACATGATGAACTTTTCTGTGGTGGAATTAGATAAGTATAAGAAGTAATTAAATGTTCTCCACCTAATAGCGTATAGGAAAATTTCAGAAGCACACAATTGTACTAAAGTTTTTATGTTAAGGTGTTTTTTAACCTGTCGTGTCACGTCTTACTCTTTATAATAGCAAAACCGGTTCTTTTTTTTGGTGGATCTTATTCTTACGTAAAAAACTTCTGTTTTTATTTTATTTATTTATTTAACTCTAAAACGATAAATAAGCCAAATGAACCTGTTATCGTTAAATCAAGACTAAACTAACTTCTGTGAAATCAAAACTCAAAAACTCATTGCCATGTCCATGTCCAATAAACCTTTATTTAAAAATATACCCTAAGTAGGTTGATTTACGATTTATTTAAATCTAATGCAGGTAGAGTATTTTGTTCGTGGATACGCAAAAACAAACCTAAACTGATAGATCTGTGGTTGTTGATCATCGATCTACTTCTACAGAGTGTTTTTACTGGAAATTTTACTATTCCAAGGAAAATCTATTTTATTTATCCAAATTCGAATCTGATTTCGTGTTCGTGTTCGTGCTGACAACTAAGCTATTGATACGGTATTGCAGTGGATACGCAATTCAAAAACCCACCGTGTTTCTATTTTGGGGGTTAGTACGGAGATTTTAATTCCAGATTAAATTACCATCACCATTTCCACTTATTTGAAACAGTTTAATGAGTTGATTTAATAACGAGTGTATCGAGTATTTAACCGTATAGCCCTGTTAGGAAAAATTTCATAATCCCACGTTGTAGTGTAGATTTCTACACCCATATGGAAAAAAGTATTTAATTCTTTGAAAAAATATAAAATTATAAAAAAGTAAAAGCCATAAAAGCCTGTACCTACATTTTCGTAATGTATTTTCTAAAAAATGTAGGCACTGTGTTTTATGAATTTGTGGAAAGTTTTCTGATATTATTTTGTCGGTGACAAGAATAATTGAAATAAGCGAAACAAACAATGAAAATAGTAACATAACCAATAACTTGGTAATAATAATTCGCACTACTAGCAGAATAAATTTCAAAAAGTACATTCCCACAAGCGATATGTTGGCACTGTGTGTATAAATCTACACCTCAATGTAGGGAAGTATGTAGAAGTCGAAAGTTCGGACCCCATCTATGAATAAATATCTGGAACCACTCGATTTTTCTTTATTTCAATGATAAAATAAAAGTCACGAAATCTAAGTTCAACAACTTTTTAGCGGTTACGGAGATATTTGTTTAAACAAAAAAAAAATGTATTTTTCTACACCAACAGGGCTCTACGATTAACGGAACGTTGCTAATGATTGAATGCACCAGAATTTCACTTATCTTTAAGTTTTTAAGTGATTCGTACGATATTTAGCATTATACATATTTCATTTCTCATGATTGACTACCGTTTCAAATTACTTATTAGAAAACAATAAACTGTACAGGTACACCTAGAATTTATTGTTATAAAATACACTGTAGAATAAAATGTACCAACTAATAAAACTCTTACATAATATTTACATTCTTACGATATATATTGTGCACCGATAAATATTGTCGAGTTGCATATATAGTACATACATATGTAATGTACCCTATATATACAAATTTGCATTTTAAATTTTTCAATTCTAAATGCGTTTCATACAATTTTGCCACGTTGCATTTTTGCATTTTTGATGGTACATTGGTTATTCTATGACTATACGTATACATATACCATTTTACCCCAAACATACATCCCTATCTACGTATGTATATGTATGTACATACCTCAACTCAACATAATATTAAAGTATTTCATATATGTATATACGATGGGAAAATGTTTATTATGCATTTTAGAATATTTGAAAATATTAAATTGCATTTTCACGGGGTGGCTGTCGGTATATACATACATACATATATATGAATGAAAAGTTCATTTCATAAAGCTACCGCAATTTAAAAAGGTCGAACATCTGACAGGCAAATGCTGACAACAAAAAAAAAAAAAAAATAAAGAAGAAGAAGGAAGACGAAAAATGAAATGAAGTTTGGTGCAAGAAAAAAAAAAGTTCCTTTTTGTTGTTTAGCAATGTGTTAAACAGAATTTGTGGTTGGATTTTTCATTTACCACAGTTGCAAATATCATTTTTTTTAAATACTTCTGTTTTAATATTTTTTTGTATTGGATTATTTCAAAAATATGAACTAATGGTCCATGTTTGTAGATTTTATAGAAAACTTCCTTTTATCCGTACATTTGTATGATTTTTTATGTATAATCGGCTTAAAATATAAAAATAAACAAAAAATACTCTATTGCTACTTCATACATCACACAATATTTTTCAAACAAATGATAATTCGAAATATATAGATAGGTACAATGTTACTATATATACTCTGTTCTGTGGTACATACATATATGATAAAAGTGGAACAAATTTCCTGTATCTCTATTGTAGATAGTAGAAATGGACAAAAAAAAACCCTCCTATCTCTTGAACATTACTAGACATAAATAACAAATCAATTTTAGTTTTTATGTATTCTGTCGGTTAAAAGCATTCATCCCAATAAGCAAGCGGAACAAAATATAAAACTCCGATACAATGGGAAAGCTGCTGATGGTTCAATACACAACAAAAGGCATGATTACCTCCAAAAATCATCAAATTGATGGGGCCTCAGCCTCAATTCATTTTTTGTACAGATAAATAATTGAATTATTACTTCAGCAACGAATTTTTCTTTTTTCGTTTTTTTTGAATTGAACAACAACAAAAAATATGAAGAGCTTAATGTGGATTTATCCGATCGTTTAAATTTAAAGTGTTTGATTTTGAAAATGTCAGATTATGTATGTATATATGTGTAAAAAAAATGTTTTTTATATCGATATAGGCATTTTTATAATTGTATACTTTCCTTCTTAATATTATTACTTTAAATCATAACTTAAGATAGATAACTGGTAACTGAAAAACGGCATTTCTACAAAATAATGCCATACCGATCATTATTAAAGTCCATATATGACAGCTAATGTTTTGAATAACCATGTTTTATTTCACTACAAAATGTACTAGAACAACAAAAATATATCTGAATCTTAATTTATCTGAATTTTAATCTATATATTATATGATTTTTGAAATGTCAAAATTTTGAATCATCTGAATTATAAATTATCTGAATTTTTAATTGTCTAAATTTTGGTTATCGGAATATTAAAATAACTTATATTGTCGCTACTTTTCTGACTCCAAATATTAGATCACAATACTTCGTTTTTTGCATTAAGTAAAAATGGTTTTTATTCAAACAGAGAAATATGTTGGGGGGCACGTGTCACCCGAGCGGACGCCTATGTATGTATGTATGAGTATGTACAATCTACATATACAACGTAAAAGATTAGGAAAGCTTTGCCATAG